>BQKN01059751.1:533-18546 GCA_022839385.1 Asparagus kiusianus
GGGGGGTTAGGTGAGATAAGCTAAGTGTTAACTGAGACAAGGTGAAGTCCAAACCTTTTGACGAAAGTTAAAAGTTTGTAAGAAGTGTGACGTCCTCATCCTCGAGAATTAGCTAAGAAATGTTAAAGAGAACAAAAATTAAAATGCGGCAACTTATTAAGAAAAAGTGAAAATAACAAAAATTATGCAAAACAGTTTGCCCTCACGCAGGATCGAACTACGGACCTTCAGTTTACAAGACTGACGCTCTACCACTGAGCTATAAGGGCCGCCCTCTTCCAATAAATTTTTCAACGTATCTAAATCTAAATCTAAATTATTCGACACCTTTTTTCAAAGACTACAGCTAAAAATAATAAATTGGTAAGCCATCAGCTAAGCTATACCGTTTATGCATATTTGTGTTTTGTTGTTCTTAATAGTTGGCATTCTACACAATATCAATGGGCTGTTTGTCATGAAAACTGATAGAAAATTATTGTGACGCATTAGCTATTTCTTCCCTAATGAAAACTTGGAGGCATGTAATGTGTATTTTTACTTGAAGGACGGTCCTGTCCATCGCAATAAACTATAGACAGTTTATATAGTTTTTGAGTTGTACGTGGACCACAGTTGGCCCTAGGGGTGTGCAACGGTCGGTTCGGTTCGGTTTTTATCAAAATTTGAACAACCAAACCAAACCGTCTATAATTCAAAACCGAACCGAGCTGTTGCAAGTCGGTTCGGTGCGGTTCAATTCGGTTTGTTCGGTTCTAACTTCATCAAACTTCTTATCAAACAACAAACTGTGTTAAAGAAAAAAAATATCAACAAAGTAGGAGATTATAAAGCATTAAACACTGATATAATGATATTATTTTTAACCCATAATGATTCAGATGAGTTTAGGGCTTGAGTCTTTGACTCTTAGTGGACGGGTCGGGTAGGGTTTAAGATCAGAATGGGTAGTATTGCACTATATTCTGTCGGTTCGGGTCGGTTCGGGTTAAAAAATTTTCAAACCGACTCGAACCGTCCTATTCATAAAACCAATTTTTCTGGTCGGTTCGGGTCGGTTTTTTGGTTTGGACCGAACAATGCTCAGTCCTAGTTGGCCCTTAGTAATCTTCTTCTTTATTTATTTATTTATTTATTATTTATTATTGTTATTTTGGTCTTGAGCATGAGGTAAACGCATCTTTTCGGATGGGACTAATCTCTGCTCGTGTTTCCTCAAACCTGGGATTAGCCCTTTATGGATCGTTCCCCAGTAGGGACGCACCGGGACCTTACACTATTGTATTTATATATTGAAATAACAAGTAGAAAGCTTCAAAACATAATGTTGAACAACTAAACAAAGTCCAACAACATCAATTTGAAGCAGCCCAAAGTAAGCATACCCATCCAACCATGCTTGCACCTGCTGAGAGCTGATACATTTTTTTCACCAGTATGCAACATATTTAGGACAAAGAGATCATTTCTTCCTCGAAGTGTTGCTGAATGCTCAAGTTGCCTTATTTTTCATATATGTATGTATGTATGCATACACACACAAACACATACGTATACATATATGACCAAGGTAATCATTTTGTGAACCTACAATTAAATATTTAACAAATTAATGAAAATATTTAACAAACTAAAGACATGATAGTGGTTTTTTACTGTTCTTGTACATCTTGCAAATTTAAAAAATAATTTTTTAATTCATAAAAAGGGGGTTGAGGTCAAAAAAATTTGGAGGAAAGTAGTAAAAAGTCTTTTTTTTTTTTTCATTTTTTTCATTTTTAGTTTAGAGAAAAATGAGACAAATTGATACAAACCCATGAAGAAATACAAAAGACAGCCGCGTCATCGATCCGTAAGATATTTGACTATAAAATCACAAAATGATAACATTAAAGCCACACTCATAATTTAAAGAGCAATATAGGTAAGTTAATATTTTAGGGGGAAAATTTGAGAGCTCCTCAGTACTTCAGAATATTTAAAGAGCAATATAGGTAAATTAATAATTTAGGGGGAAACTTGAGAGCTCCCCAATACTTTAGGGTGAGTTAGTTATGTTGTCCATACATTTATTTTGGAAGCAATCTAGATTTGTGAAGATAAAATATTGTGCGGGAAACAACAAAACAATAACAAAGAAACTTTAGTGATTTCTTAATTGAGAAAATTGATACAGAAACTCTCACAAAGTAATATCACTACGCCTCTCCAACTGTCAATAACCTATTTATTGAGATAATTGATACAGAAACTCTCACAAAGTGAGAGAACTACGTCTCTCCAACTGTCAATAACCTATTTATTGAGTCTAACATTTCAAGGAATGTTGTACAGTAGTTCCAAAAAAATGAACAGGCATACACGATACACCTATACAACAAAAAGTTTATATTGCTGACAGACTCGACAATCAACCGCAAAATTTTTATATTTACATGTTAATCTCTGCCTTATATCTGTTTGAAGCTCTACGTACATGCTGCTCCTGAATTTTCTTCTCCTGCTCTCTCTCTTTGAATGATAACGTTGATACTTCCCATCCTTCTTGAAATAGGATGAAAATTCTCCCAATATATGTCCCGCTGTCTTCGAAAGGATGCTACATCCCATCATAAGCAAGCACTCTGAATTTTCCATCGTATTCAAACCGTTCATGGCTGCCGTTAAAAATGCATTTCCTCAATAAAAAATTATGTGAAAATACAAACTAACCAGCAAATGTCATATGGTCATATTCAAACAACTCCCCTCACAAGCACACCCAAAAAAAGCAATATTTTTGAGAGAAGACTCGGGACAATTGGACACTAATGGTGCCATAAGGTTTAGAGAAAATTTACGGTCTTTCCTACATGGGTGCAAGTGGGTATGGATATAAACCACTAAACCTCAATCCATCTCAAGAATGAATCAACGGTTTTTTTGACATTAGTCCCCCATATCTTTCATAATTTGATGTTAGTCCCCCAAATCATCATCTTTTGAAATTAGTCTCCCAACTCTATACATTTTGAAATTGGGCCCCCTAATCTTATAAGTGTTCTGAAATTAGACCCTCAAGTCAATACCTGGTTAAAAGATTTGGGGGACTAACTTTCAAAATGCTTTAAAGGAATTAGGTGACTAATTTCAAAACATGATCATTTAGGGGGACTATGTTAAAATACTCAAAAAGATTTGGGGGACTGATTTCATAATATGAAGATTTGGGGGACTAATTCCAAAATATGAAAGATTTGGCGGACTAATATCGAAAAAGCCTAGAAATATGAATATGAAAAGTTCATATCTATTTGGATATGAATGAGGAACCAAACTGCAAGGTAACATTGCATGTAGTAGACCCAAAGTGTGACCATTTTATATTTTACATTATGCTTGAAATACTTCATGCTCACGTGCTATTTCAACATTTAAATCTAACATTTTAAGTTGGAGCAAGTAGTATTCTGAAAGCAATGTAATCTTTTCAAGCATATTTACTTTATGTAAACAATCAAGCCATAGAACCAGCTCTTTTCTGAACCTGCCCTCAAATTAGTTTATGAACAAACCTGAAGAATATAATCCAGCATGGTAACACGATAATGGCTCAATTCCACTTCTTTAGATCCCGGGTATGTACAGAACCTGCTGCCTCTGACAAAAAATCTATTATCTCCCCTCTCTCTACATCTTTCTCTTTCTTCAGTTCAAGATGACGAACCTAGAGAAACACAAGTTTTTTTAATTAGAGACTCCAATAAGCTTACCTGGAAGACATGTTACTCCAAAGTTACCAGGAGGAGAAGCTATTAATATGATTCTTAACATGGATCATGAGTAATGTGAACTGCACTAATGAGTTCCCAAAACATATGATGTATCTTGTATAGTTTTTGAAGGTTGCTGATTATGATAAAAAATATGGATCCTCCTTTGGTATAACCTAAATCGTTAGGATCTCTCTAGATATGTAATTTCAAAAAAAAAACCCTATATTTTGCAATTACTTGATGCATAGATCTTCAAAATGGACAAGTTTTTGTTTATGATCTTTTAAAACATCCAGTTTCATCTCACACCATGCACTAAAGTAAGGGTCATAATTAAATTGGTTATTTGGTAGGACTGTAAACCTGCCCTTATGCTCTTCAGTCTTATTTTATTGATAATAAGAAAACTAATATTTACAAAGAAAAGCAAATGGAATAAGAGTAAACCAGAAATTTGTATAAGGCCTCCTAAGTCTATGTAGTGCCGATGATCAAGTCAATAGTTGCACTATTAATCCATGACATGAAAGGCTTGAAGTATTACCCTGACTAGACCTGTTTGAGATACACCAGCCTCAGTTATTATAATCAGGCATTTGATATCATGCTCAGCTGCATATTCATACTGTTCAGTGAGGCTTGGATCTGAGAGAGGAACAAACTCAGCCTGATGATAAAACAATATACTAGCATGAGTTATTGGGAAAATTATATTTTATTAGCGACAGATAAGTCCTCATGCAGATCCTTGCTGAATTTTGAATATAAGAAATTATGAATATACCAACCTTTATATTGGCTTGCCACAACTCAGAAACCAATTCCATGCGCTCGTGTAGTAATCCTCCCCCACCTCTTGAACAAACAAGCACATTGATACTGGGATCAATTCTGAAAAAGCAAGGAAGGACAAGCAAGAACTCAATTAATTCCAGTATATGATCAATGGAGATTACCAAATTATCAAGGTGTTGAGGCTGCACCTGGAGGGCCCGACATCAATAGGACAACGAAGAAGAATTTTCTCCAGTGCCAGGCTGACTCCGACTGCACCAGGAGGGTTGAATTTCTGGTCCATGAAGACAAAAAGATCAGAGTCCAGAGAATTGAATGGAGAAATTTTCAAAATAGACCCAGTTACAAATTTATTCCCAAAAAGCGATCCACTTGAAAACTCAAAAATGACCCAGTTGCGACCATGCCAACATTGCGGGTTGAAACTGGGTCGATTTTTAGAAAAAACACACTTTTCTAACTAGCCAGGTTGGCAATCCCTGACTAATTAGAAACTAGTTAAAATAGACAGGATTAGGAACCCCGTCTATTCTGAACTAGGTTCAAACTTGTCTGGGTTGGTAATTCTAACTAATTCAGAATATGTTCAAAATCGTTGGGGTCGCCAACTCCGACTATTTTGAACATAGTTCAAAATCCTGACTTGCCAACCTCGATTATTTGGCAGAGAATCTTGAGTATTTTGCTGGCAAAAAATGGCTTAGTATAATAGATAGAGCGCCAAATTTCTGCCAGCAAAAAAACTCAGTGTCTTTGCCAAATAGTCAGTGTTAGCAAACCAAACTACTTTGAACCTAGTCCAAAATACTAATTTCTAATTAGTTAGGGTTGCAAACCCCGAAAATTAAAAAAAAGCATTTTTTAATAAAATCGACACAGTTTCAACCCACGCTGCTAACCTGGTCAAAACAAGGTCAATTTTTGTGATTAAGTTTCAATTGGTTGATTTTCGGGAATAAATGTGTAAATGGGTCTATTTTGAAAATGTCTCCCATTTAGATGCCTTGTATTTCACTGGTGATGAATAACATCTCCTAGGAAAGTGAGTGGAGGTGCTATGGATGACCTTGAGTAATGAAAAACATGACAACAGAAAAAGGGAATATACCATATGTGAACAGAAGGTACGGAAATAAGAAAACACATGACAATATCTAAGGATGGGGAAGAGAAAACTTTGCATATTAGCACATTATAAGTCACGTCTCGCCTCTATTTGTAGGTTATATTCATTGATAAGGAGATAAAAGTTAGAGCTAAACTTGATCAATTAGCAAGAAGCTAAAGGGAATAGAAATTGAGGCAGTCCAAAATGTGCAGGGACCATTTTTTGTCCCGGATAGACAGGATTACGTCCCTTTGTTTACATGTATTTATACATGTAATATATCATGATGAATCTCAATTGTATAGACGAATATACAAGAGGCTCTAAACATCTATCAAAAGCATAAAGAAAGTCCTTCAATATTTTATTTCAGTGTGAACTTGTGACAACCTGTAAATGTCACTAGTCCAAGGAAATCATCAGTATAAACAGGAGATTATTTTGGTGTGTTTGAAGGAAACTAAATGTCCCAAGTGTAACCTACATATTCATGCCACATTTGATGAAGTAAAAAGTCATAGCGACCGCCAACAGCAAGCAAAGTGCCCTCAGATGCTGATTCTTGAGCATTTCCTTTTAAATATACCTGCGAAAATAAAGATCAATGCAGTTAGAAATCAAAGAAAACATTAGGTGCCTACAGCTTTTAGAAAGGTGGCTCTTTAAATAAGGAAAAATAGAAAAGAACAATCACAAGAAACTATATAAAAGATGACATCTCTGGTAAATTCATATTGGAATTGGGTACAAGCAACAACAATAAAGCCTTTATCCCAAAATTTTGAGAATATAATAGGTAGAAGTTACTTAATCATTACTGCTATATTCTGTTATGTTTCACCAATTGCTGATCCGCGCTTTGAGAGATTAAGACCTATCAACAAAATATCTTTTTGTGTAACTATTATAAAACCCACCTCATGTTTGGTCATTTATTATGACTATCATTATCTTTTGATTGCAAAACCCCTGCCGTTAAAAGAACAGTTAAAAAATTCACATGCTTTTTTAAATTCTAGACCTATCCTCTTCTTCTTCCTTTTAACATATTCTCTGACTCTCATTTCATTTTACACAATATACTTTTTTGTGCTCATGTTGATACTAGGTCCTCGTTGGTGCCAGTTAATTAAGTGCCAGGAATGAGCAATTAAGAATGGGCTACTTAAATTGTATGCAAACACATAGTTATAAGGTAATGAATTAGTTAAATGTTCAAAGGCTTCTTGATTTGACGTTCGCTACAGATTTGCTACGAAACCCCATCCATGGCATGTTAGGTTTGCTAAAGCTTTTGCAATGCTTATGAACCTAAAGTTTTTTATGTCTTTGATGGCTTGTGTGGGTTGAGAAAAGAGATCTAAAGTGAAGATGAAGCTTCAACTTTTGATATATGAAAAATGATAAAATTGTTAAAGGAAACGAGAAGAAAGAGGAAGTATAATAGGAAGAGAAAGAGGTAGAAAAAGTTCATATTGCCTCCATCTCTAACACTGACATTTTATGGAAAATCCAAACCTATAGTTTAAAATGAAATGACAGTAGAGCATAAGGAAGAAGAAAAAGGCACTTTTGGAATATAAAAAAAAAACATTTGAGATTCTTAACACGGCAGGGGGTTTCATAATCAAACAGATAACGGCAGAGGGTTTCATAGTAAAGAGCCAAACTTAAAAGGGTTTCATAAAAATTGCCCTATCTTTTCCTTAAAAAACCGGAAACAAAGAAAAGATATACAAGATATTAAAATTTTGTCCTAAATAGTAAGATGTTGAATATGCAGATTAATGGGTAAATCAATTTCTCCATAAAGCTTATCACTGACCCGAGTAGGAATATAGCCTAATGGTGAAGATAGGACCTTTGTCGAATTTGAAAAGTTCAATAAAAAATGGGAAAACTGATTTTTGTTCTCCTAATGTAATTAGGATAATGCTGAATCTTATATCCTCTAATAACTAGAATATCTTAAAGTTTGCCACCACAGAACACATATGATGGGTCCCAAGTAACAGCAAGGAACTTTGCATCTGTTTTGTTCTTCAATCTGAGTATGCAAACTTTGCATCTGTTTTGTTCTTCAATCTGAGTATGTATACACATTTTCTTAATTATGAGGTAAGTTTCCAAAATTTTACAGAGTTTGTAACCTTCTCTCATTGTCCCCAAGATATCATGTTCAAAGAATATTTCCTTGACCAAATGAAGCACTACCTCAACATTGTCACTTATATCTATCCTGTTTATTTTCAGTACCTAATCCCCATGGTTTCTTATAAACAATATGTAAATCAAAGATCAAAAAGTAATCGACATGGATCTATACAATTCTACTAGAAAAGAGAGCCGACGGTCAGCTCAATCAAAATGTGAGCATAGATGAATGCACAATTTCAAATTGAAGTCTAACTTGAAATACTCCAAAGATTTGTTCCAATGAATCAATGAAAAAATAGATGTCAATGGGATTTGAAGAGAATCATAGCTAGAATAGAGAAAAAGAAAAGTTGTGATGACATGAGACCTGAATTGCTTACTAGGCAAAGCAAATGGAATAACAATTGAGAGACTGAAATATTATGAACCACTTTTTATTTCTTCTTCTTCCCTACAGCAACTATTACACTCTTCAAAAAAAATTATACTCATATTCACTGCAATACCGCTCTATTATACTGACCTAAAGTCTTAATAAGGGCACGCCATAAGCTATATTTTTCTTTCAAGAACCTTCATTATTGGGAAAAAGCAACTTAATCCAAGGTTGAACTCTCATATGGCAGAATTTCCATCAAGAATCAGCACAGTATCTTTGGAGTACACAAATCCTAAATAGCAGGAAACTTGACAAGTGTTTGTTTACCATATATTCTGGAGTTACTATGCCCCTTAGTATTAGAATATAAAACTATATCAGTCCATACTCACCCCAACCTTGGAGTTTTGGTATAGTGGCTAGACCTTTGATATGATACCAGAGAAATCTAGGTTCAAATCTTATTAACCATGAATTTCTAAAGCACATTTAAAGAAAAAAGATACCACTCCGTGAGTCTAGGTTTTGCCCTGTTTAAGGGGTACTCAATCTGTAAGGGCATGTTTGAGTATAAAAGTATATCCCTCAACTCTCACTATAACTTCAGAGTTTTGGTTTAGTGGCAGGCAGTGTATAAAATATCAGCCAATATATCGCTTTCTATAATACCCCACAACGATATTTATAAATTTATACTGTTTTCCGATTTTTAGAATTTTTTCCAATATATCGGCTGATATCCAATATATCCTAATATAAGCAATATCGATCGATGTTGGTTTTTTTAAGGTTTATTTTAGCTTTGGGTTTCCAACTCAACCCAAATAATAAATAAAACCCTCCATTTGATTCAGACACTGTTTTAAAAAGCCCCTATCTAGTCCGCCTAGGCGTGTACGTTTAGACCTAGGCAGTATCTAGGCCGCCTAACTAGCATCTAGCGCTTGGACAATACCTAGATTACCCATCTAGGTTTTAAAAGTGTTTAGGGGAACACTGCTTGCTTACATTGACTGTACCTCTTAGGTTATGATCGTGATTTTTTATGTTGTGGCCTTCACGTTATCCAACCTCCCTCAAACTCTTTTAACCTCCAAATATGAACACCTCCATTATCTCCTCCGACCTTCAGGAAAATCTTCTCGACCAACACTTAAATGAAGAAAGAAATCCACCTAGACATCAATCCAGCAACTAAGTTTTTTATAACATTGACATTTATTATTAATTATTATAATTAAAAATAAAAAACTCCTAGGCTCTAGACATCGGGTCTAACGCCTAGGCCTCCTAGCTCTTTCTATAACCTTATTAGTTATTATTTTGACTATTTAGTATTTAAGTATGCATGGTTTATTGTGGATCTAAGATTGCTATTTTGTACCAAATTTATATGAATTTAATACATATATTTATCAATTATTATAATTAAATAATTTAAAAATTGCCAAACTCCTAGATGCCGCCTAGGCGTCTAGGCGCTATAGACCGCCTAGCGAAAATCTCAGCGCTTACAATTTTAACGCTCGCCTCTCATTAATTTCTCGCTCCCTGCCATTAAGCTCCCTCTCTCTCTACCTCCTCTCTCCACCCTCTCTCTTCCTCACTATCTCTACCTTCTCTCTCAATCCTCTCTTCTTTGTCCTTCCTCCACCCCTTTCACTATATGACATACAACGATTTTCGCAATTCTATACGGATCATTGTCATCTGATATTTACGTGATATCCGATATTTAAAACAATGGCAGCGATTCCTCACACTTAGTTTCTCAACTAAGGTTCCAACATGTTCCGATTTCAGTGTAACTGTCTTCTAAAGCAACAAAAGTGACCTATAAATATCTTGGTTCAGAATTGGACAAAAGTGAATCAGAAGGCATATAGCTTAATCTAGTAAGTGAAAATTTAATTTTGGGTAAATTAAGAAAAGCCTTAATCTATATCTACTTTTTGTAAAAAACCCATACATAGCCTTGGAAAAACCTATAAGCTATCCTATTTTTTGTTATTTTTACTTTAATCATTAATGAAAAAACAATTTGAACTTATGGATACAAATTAAAGGGTTTCATTTTAATTAGTTATCCAATTTTATCATACCTTATTTAATATAAGGAAAAAATACTCTCTTTTTTGCAAAGCACTGAAAATTTAGGATTTGGATCTACTCCAAATAAAATACACCAAAATCATAAGTTAGCAGTAAACCTAAAAGCCAATCATTATATCTCTTTTTCCTTCAACTTGGAAGGCTTATGAGAATAACATGCAATTTTCAAAGAACAGATGTTTCGATTTGAGAATTTTTAGTAAAAATGTCGGGAAAAATCCCAACTTTAACAAAACATATATAAATTTATAAAATACTATCATTGAACCAAAAGAGACACCAACATTATGATATAAGTAGATGTACCAAAAGAGAGTTTAGGGAGTTCTAAGCTGTGACGCTAAAGTCGATGAGGGCTCGTCATAACGTATGTATAAGTGAACTTTGGTATGAAATCTAAATGATTAATTTATTACTACCAGAATATCAAATTATTAGTTAATTGTAGTCCCACGTTTAATCAGCAGACTGCGTATCTGTATGCGTCTATCAAGACGCTCAACATAAATTGCGCCAGTCAAGAAAGATTTGAATGCTATTTGTCAGTTTTAAAGTCAAGCCGAGCAAAGTATAGTAAATTGAGGAGCCTTGTTGGTTGGTTTCTGGTAATAAAAATAGGTTTAGATTGGATCATTGAAGATATTCACATAGTTATTACAGTCAACTTCTCTCCTTTATGCACTTAATTATCACACATATGTTAGCAGATGAGAATCTATCAAGCTCTTTGAGTAGGAAACATTGTCTGCCCAACTTTTATCATAGGAAATATAAGACAAAATAAAGTTGATATCTCATAGATTGAAGGCATCTTGATGTACATTTTGTGGTGCATCCTATTCTTGTGTGATCTATAATCCAATATCCTAACAGGGGCACCAGTTACAGATGGCACACATAGTATCCAATGGGTCTTGCTTTGACTAATGTGTATCAAAGTCTGCAAGAAGCGGAGTTCAGATATAGACAGATGAATACAAACTCAATTTTAATTTTCAAGGTTTCCTATTGACACTTGCATCTTGTAAAGCCAATAAGGAAACTGTATTGATTCATCATTTCTCCTTCAGAAAGCTTCTGTTAATATTACACACAGTTAGTACAGCTGTGTAAGAATTCAGATTTTGATCTTAAGGTTATTAAGATCGATTCTGGAGCTTGGGAAATCACCCAATATAACAAAAGAAGCTTTACTATTTATGATTGATGTAACATTGGTTTATGCTTAATACCTTAAATTCAGAAATGAAAATCACAATCATGGGTATGACTACTTATCACCATATTCATACATTCACAAAGTTATACATTGTGGGGAATTATATACAATATTCTTCATCAGAATTGTAATCAAGCAAATATGTTCTCACCGCTCTATGAGTTAACGATAGCAAATCTAGATGAGGGAAATAATGAAAATGAAAAGAAAACAGTATTTTTTGTATGAAAACTTACTTGGAAAAAAAGACCCCGGTGATAATCTTCTGTAGGAGGCATGAGTACATCCAGAGAAATGTTTTCGTCAATATTCCACACTCTTAAATGACTTAAAAGAGTTGACACCTCCTCGAGCGCTCTATGAGTAAATTTATCTGTAACTTGATTAAACTAAAAATGAATCACGTGCTATGGCCTACAAGAAATCAATGAGAGACAGTAAAAATTACCAGGATAAAGGGCTCCTCTTAGTCTTGCGAGGACCTGATCTGCAGATCCACAAAACCTTATACTTGCTGTCTGTAGTTTGTCAACAACTACTTCAGGGAGTTTAAGATCCTGGAACACAGTATTATACAGGTGAGAAAGTTTGTTGATCTGAAGTAAAAATACACTCTGAAAACTGAGGACAAGTTGAAATTTCTCCATTTGCACCTAATATGTTTCTTCCTTGACAATGACATGTTCAGTGGATCATCCATGATTATATGCATTTGAAAACTTCATTTTGTCAATCCCTACCTTAGATTTTTGTTGTTAATGAAACATTTGAGCTTACGAAATATCCAATTTCATATTAATTCATTTTCTGCTCCACATGTCTAAGCCATTTTAGGAGATATACATGCCACACATAAAACATGCTAGAAGTCTACAAATTACTGACAAGTTTAAGTCTAATTAGACAAAAGGATGGCTATATAATCATTCCAGAAATAACACTGATGACGATGTAAAAAAGAAGAGAAGAAGAGGAAAAAAACACTAGACCACCAATATCATCTTTCAACATGTTGAAGTAAGCACCACGCTTTCCATAGATAAGGTTCTATCATCTACAGTTTCCTCAGGTGTACCAATAACTCAAACCACAAAATTTGAGATAGATAAATAGAGGTTGACCAATTGGTTTGCAAGAGACAGGCTGCTTTCCTAATTGTAATAGCAATACATTGATGAACAGTCCATTTCGAGCTGTAAGAGCAACAGAACAACAAATACTTCAGTACACATCTGTGTAATTGTGGGAAAACTTGGATTATTTTTGGAATCTTTATGGTGTTATTCATTGGGATAATAGGATTGAGACTTCACTTTAAGGTGTTATTCATTGAGACAATGAGATTGGGACAATTACCCTTACTTTACGCAAAATTATCTCACATCTATACAAACTTCTTGTCCCAACCTCGAAAATTTGCCCTATTCTTGACTTTGAAATAATCATAGAGAAATTGGGATAATTTTGGAGCACTCATTTATTAAGTATCTAATATATGTTAATTGTATTATAATATATAATATATCTTAATTATATTATATTATAAAATTTTACTATAATGTAAGATAATAAAATATTATATAATATTATCTAATGTAACATTATTAAATATCATCATTACATATTAGTTAATAATACTTCATATATTATAATTAGCATTATATTATTATAATATTACTTTATATTATTTAATATATTTTATTATTTAAAATAAAAATATTATCTAGTGTATTCATGATATAAAATATTGTATTATAATTTAGTACTTATATATTTAATATAATAATCTATTGATTATAATATAATTTAATTTAATATGAAAAATATATTCTATTATATAGAATATTATAATTCATATAATAATTTAATATTTTCTATTATACTTTATTATATTAATTAATAGTCTTAAATATATTATCAATATTGTGGTTGTTATAATATGATAATATTTTATTGTAACAATAAAGATAGTATAATCTGCTATACATTAAAATATGATATTATATATAAAATTAATATAATATAATATATTAATAAATAATACTGAATATATTAATAGTATATTAGGGCTATTATAACTATTATATTTTAATAAGGAGCCATGCAATCAATTATTCTACTTAAATTGTAGTAATTATTATATAATATTATATTATGTTTTAATAATATTATAATGGTTTAAATAATATTATATAGAATAAAATAAAATAAAATATTATAATATTTATACATTGCATTATAACCTATTATACTATATTCTGATATATTAAATTAATTATTGTATTATTAAACTATTATATTAAGTATATTATTCGTATATTATATCAATTATTATATAATATAGCATAATATTATAATATAGTATATTATATTAATAAATAACGTTAAACATAGTTATAGTTAATTAGTAAGTATAACATATTATATTTTACTATAAAGTAAAATAATGTATTATATTATAATAACATACCAAATAATGTACTAAACCAACTGGATAAATTAATTTAGACTTAAATGATAAATAAATATTATATTTTAATAAGGTGCCACATCATCAATTATCCCACATGAATTGTCAAATCAAATCTTCAAATTATCCTAATATCCCAACGTATCTCATTTTACCGCACACAAAATATCCTAAAGGGATAAAATTGTTCCATTGGAATAATTATCCTACTTGACTCAAACTTGTCCCAACCAATTCCCCCCCCCCCCCCCAAGTACTCTTAAGATATGAGCTCAGCTCATCATTACTATGGCAAGGGCAACTTACACTCGTCCTCACCATATCGATTTTTAAAGCTAATGACAGAGCTAAGTATCAAATAAATTATGTTCCACTGAAGACACGATAAATACTCAGGAGAAGTCAAAGCCAGTGAGTGAATAAGAAAAGGCCAACATTCCATGATAGTTTTCCTGAGCATCTTGTTGGATGCAGAAGGGACACAAAATCTTATGTTAAGTCAAATACACTATAATTGATATCATTGACTTTAGTTCAACACTAATATATCATGCAATATCATTACATCACCTACCAACGATAGCAAATCCTATTATCTCCACATGGGGTTCGAAACGAATTGAATCGAATACTAAGGTGTTCATAATCACATTCGTTTAAACGATTCGAATCTGAATATAATTCTCTGAATTTCATTGCAGTCAAAATCAAATACAATTTTTTTCTCAAATACTCACAAATATTTATCGAATATTATGGTATGTGTATTTGACTAATAATTCATACTTTATGAATATTAAAGTACTTAAGTAAGTAAGAAGATACTTTATTTGGTTAACGAAATTAGGTTTAAAAACTAATATAGAGCTCTTTTAGTTTATCAAATTTAGTATGGAACCTAAATCACAAAATATGAATGGGTAAAAAACAAAACATCATCTGTAACCGTACAATTTATAAGAGAAAAAATTTTAAATGAACTTTTGATAATCAAATGAGTAAATGCTATGATGCACGGATACGGATACGAGACACGGATACGACACGGACACGGATACGGGATACGGCAAAATCCAAAAAAATAGGATACGGGGATACGGCGAGGAATTTTTTTTCAAATTATTATTATATATAGAAAATTTTATAAATTCAACTAACAATCTAAATTATGAATCTATCACAAAATAAATTTGTAAACAAAAAGGAATTAGAGTACATACTCATTCTATCACAAAATAACAAGTTTGTAAACAAAAAGAAATTGGAGTACATACTCTACTCATTCCATCACAAAATAACAAGTTTGTAAACAAAAAATACATCAAGATCAAATGACTTCTTCATTGCCTTCATCATCAGCAAACAATACAGCCTCCATGGTGGGTTCATCAAGAGACAAGGTGGCGACATCAAGAATACCGGCACCCTGAAATGAGTCGAATGCAGCTCCACCAATATCCCACAGCTTCGATCCTCCTTCTTACTATTTTAAACTCTTTTTTCTAATTATACTAATTAATAAGTTGTTGCTCACTGACTTTAGTTTTCTTTTTACAGATTATACTTAAAAGAGTTAAGCAACAATGAGCAAGGATGAAGGATCAATCAAAATTTCCAACACAATTGCCAAAATAAATATTAAATATGTATATTCATTTGTGTAATAATTTATTGACTAACAAAATTATTGACTAACAAATAATTCATTTGTGTAATAATTTATTTACTAACAAAATTATTGACTAACAAATAATTCAAAGGTGTAATAATTCATTGTCTAACAAATAATTCATTGTCTAACAAATAATTCATTTGTATAATAATTTTTTGACTAACAAAATTATACTGCAAATTCATTTGCTGATATAAATTAAATGTTCAAACATTCCCAATGCTTACTAGACATATCAATGAAATTCATTTGTGTAGAAAGATAGGGTTTCAACAGTAACGTTCATTGCAGATTCATTTGTATAAATGGACAAAATTCCCAATGCTTACTAGACATATCAATGAAATTCATTTGTGTAATGTTAACAATTCATTTGTGTTAAGAAACTGAAAGAGAGAGAGAGAGAGACGAACAGACGATTGAGAGAGAGAGAGAGAGACTCAGAGAGGAGAGATTGAGAGAGAGACTGAGAGAGAAAGCGATTGAGAAAGAGAATAAGAGAGACTGAGAGAGACTCGGGAGAGATCAACAGAGAGGGAGAGACGAAGCGTCGAGAGAGAGAGAGAGACTGACCTGTGACTTTGAGGACGAGCGTCGAGCGTGGAGGATGAGAAGATCTTCGTCGAGCGTCGATCGCGAGGTCGAGGACTCGGAGACTTCGTCGAGCGTCGATCGTCGAGGTCGAGGACTCGAAGACTTCGTCGAGCGTCGAGGTCGAGAAGATTAGGGTTTGGGTCGAGGTCGAGCGAGGAGATTAGGGTTTGGGTCGAGGTCGAGCGACGAGGACGCGGGATTGGGTCGAGGTCGAGCGACGAGGACTCGGGATTGGGTCGAGGTCGAGCGACGAGGACGAGGGAGCAAAGAGACCTCAGAGTTGTGGCGGCGTCGGCTTCAGGTAAGTGAAAGATAGGGTTTTGTTTTGGGGGATTGGGTTTGGGTTTCGGGTTTAATTTTTTTCATCCGTTTATTTTTTTCTTTGCATCAGCCGTATCCCAGACGTGTCCCATAAGCTGTTTGACTGTGTCCCCCCCTATTTTGACCATTGACCAGTGTCGGACACGGGTTGACCGTGTCCGACACGTGTCGTGCACGTGTCGTGCTCGAATCGGTGTCCGATTCGTGTCGGGCACGGGTGCGGGGCCTCTGGGGGTGAATCCGTGCTTCATAGAGTAAATGTACATCTGGTCAAACTTTATTCATTTATGAACCAAATACTAAAAACAATTTGTTTACTATTAAATGAACAACCGAATAAATAGACAAATAATAAATAAACTACTTGTTAGTATTTGGTTTATTTTCACCCCTATATCCACCTTACGTGATACGGGTATGCGTGTAGGTTCAGCTACTGATACGAGAACCGGACACGACAAGTTTATAAAAGGCAGGACTCGCCGACTCTGGAACATAGCTATATACACACAATGAAATTAATAAATTTCAGAAATTGATTTTGTTTTTTCATTCACATGTTATAAAAACTAAAATTTCTATAACATTAAAGGCAAGACTCGCCAACTCAGAAACATGGCTATATATACAAATTGAAATTAATAATTTTCAGAAATTGGTTTTGTTTTTTTCATTCACATGTTATAAAAACTAAATTTTCTATAACATTTATGCTTCATTTATTAAGGAGATTATAAATTGAATTTTTTTTAAAGAAGATACCTAACGACAGGGATGGATGTATATAGTGCCTTGTCGTTATTGCTGTTGTTGTGGTTAGGATTTTTTTTGCGGGGGGTGGGGGTGGGGTGGGGGATTTCACCCCTAAAAATCTGATGATTATATTTAAACTCTTGTAAAACTACAATCTACCGCCTCTTAATTGAAATAATTCACACCCTAAAAACTCAAACAATCAAGTAAAATATGATGCAATGAAGTAGATAAGGTGTACTGAGTGTGTTCCCGTCAGGTACTATAATTTTATAATATTATCTTTTATTTTTAGGAACATGGATACTTATCAACCCCCCCCCCCCCCCCCCCCCCCCCCGCCAAAAGAAAAGATAATATTTCTGGATCCACCGCTGCCTAATGACACTTTAAAATCATACTTTTGAATTGTGTATGGGCAAAAATGTGTTGACCTTCTTGTTTTGATGATGATTTACAAACAATTTACATCTAATGTTGTTTGTCTAGTATTTGTGTTTTGTATTTATTCTAGACAAACAACATGTTGGAGGATGAATGGATTGCGCCATAACTATCATATCCAATAGAGATTGGTGGAATAGTGGTTGAAGCTATGCAAATTCAAGTTGAAGATCCAAGTTCAAGATTTATCCGCAAGTGTACCAAGTTGAGCTACATCGAAGATCAAGATCAAGC
>BQKN01059755.1:0-33353 GCA_022839385.1 Asparagus kiusianus
ATTGGCATAAATCGGATTAGATTAGCATAAACCCTATTCACCCCCCCCCTCTAGGGTTCCTTCCTAGTGGCATTAGGGTACTTTCAATTGGTATCAGAGCTTGGTGCTCTTTGATTTAAGGTCTAACCACCTTGAGTTAAAGATCCAAGTTAGCTTTTTGTGCTAATCTAGTTTTGAGAATTTTTGTTGTCTTGCTTGCATATATTCACATATATATCATGAATATGGATATGCATTGTGCACCTTGTTTAGGCTATGACATAAATATTGCTCCTAGAATTGATAATTTCCCCTATGACCAATGGTGTTCTAGATTTAATATTTTTGTTAGATCTAGACATTTCGATTTATGGGATATTATAGATGAAGCTTATATTGTATCCACTATGGAGAAGTCCAAGTGGAGTAAAAATGATCATAAGATGTTTACAATGAATAAGCTCTTGTTAGAATTTTTGCGTAACGCTTTTGATTCATCTTTTTCTAACAAGTTTGTTCATTTTGATAGTGCTTACAAACTTTAGAAATTTATAGAAGCACATTAAGGAGACTTGGAGGCGATCCGACAAGCTTTGGAGGATCCCACTTCAAGTTCATGTGGAGCATCATGCACACGAGCACTAGGCGATAGCCCTAGTGAGGTTTGCGAGCTCGAAACCACTAATGATTTATCTAGTGATGAACTTGCGTGTGCTAGTGAAAAATTATTATATGCCTACAACAAATTGCAAAAAGATGTTAATGAGTTAAAATGCAAGCATGATAATTTAGAATCCTATCATGAGAAGCTAGTATCCAAGTTTGATATCATTGCTAAAGAAAATGAAAATCTTAAAGAACACAATGATATGTTAAACTTGGAAAATGAAAAATTAACCTCATCTATTTCTAGCTTAACTCATGAAAGAGATAATGCCATGTTAGAAGTAAAGAACATACAAAATGATACGGAATCTTTTATAGATGACTATTTATGTTCTACTTCTAAAGGTGCATATGTGCCTAAAAATGAAGACTTGAATCTTATGAAAAAATGCATATCATCTTTAGATTTAACTTTGAGAACATGCATCAATAATCATAAGAAGCTTATGGATATGTGTGCCAAGTCTAAGAAATCATCCACTCATCATGCACACATATATAGCAAAGTCTACAAATGCACAAATTGCGGTCGTAAAGGCCATCTTGCTAGATTTTGCTATGATGCACACAAACATAAAAATGTCAATGCTCCCTGTGCATCTCATGTAGCTTCTTCATCACATATACACACACATGCACCCATTGTTCATCATAAGCATGCTCATGTGTATAGATGTGATCACTATGGTCGTTTTGGTCATTTGGCCGAATATTGTTTTGATTTGAAAAAAAAATCTCATTTGCCAAACGTTTCTAGTAGACCACATATTTTTAAATGTAATGTTTGTGGTAGGTTTTGACATCTTGCTAAATTTTGTTTTGATATGCAAAAAGCTTCTAAGTTGCAATATGTTCCAAATAGACCAATGTTTAATGAGGTTTCTCATTTGCAAAATAAATTTAAAAGACAATATTTAGTTGCAAATGATTTTCGTGCACGTCCACTTGGTCAACACAAATCATCTAACCCTCTTCATTGCACCTATTGCAATCGGAAAGGTCATGTGTACAATTTTTGTTTTGACCGTGTTAGTGCACCAAATGTGCCTAAGAGGGTTCATAACCCTAGGGCTTTGAGCTTTAACGATAGGGGTCATGTCCCTAGACTCTTAGGTACCAAGAGTAATTGGGTACCAAAATTTGTTTGATCTTTAAGAATAATTTTTATATATTTTTGTTTTCATGTTCTTAAAGATGATTTTTGATTTTTCAAATCCATAGTTCATAATTCTTGTTTGTTTTGTAATCTTAATTTGAACTATGAAGAAATTGTTTTGATATATATACTTTCGAATCCATTATAAAACACTTCTATGATGATATTTGTGTGTTTGTGCTTATGGATCATCTACTTGTGCTTTATAATGTATTCTATATGTGGTTTGATCAATTTTTTCAAAGAAAATTTCCTTTATTGATCAAACATTATTTTTGGATATACATACATATACTTTGTTTTGAGTTTTCATATGAGAGGTTTATATTTATATAACCCCCCGGATTTATTGGGTGTTTATTCCCAAATCTTGTTTGCCAGGTGCTAAAATATATGGGTTGGTACAAGCTCAAGAGCTTGATATTGTCGCCTATCTTGCCATTTTTGTATTGTTTTACTTCTTATGTGATTTATTTGTGATTTATGATTTCTTTTGATTGATTTGTTTTCATTTGAATTTTTTTTTATGATACTCATGTTCTTCCTTCTTTTGATTTCATAAATCTATTTTATACATTATTTTTATGTTTTTTCTTGCTTTGAGACACATTTCTTTATTGACATATTTATATGTGCTCTCATTGTCTTTTTGTATGTGAGTTGTGTTTAGCATGTTTTCATCTTGCTTACTCACATATGTATACCTTAGTATTCATTTCATATATTCATGAGGCATTTTGATAGGGGGAGCAATCCCTATATCTTTTTATGTTTGATACTCACCCGTGCTTATTGATAGGGGGAGCTTTCGCTCTCTTATTACTTTGTTTCCCAATTTTTGATGTTGCCAAAGGGGGAGAAACAAGTGGATTGTGAGTATACCTTAAGAGTATTGTGCTTTATTGTATAATTTATATACTCTTTGTGTAGATTGTTTGTCATCATCAAAAAGGGGGAGATTGTTAGGTCTCATGTTATGAGCCTACATCTTCTAATCTTGTTTTGATGATTATAAACAATTCCTAATATTGTTTGTCTAGTGTTTATGTTTTTTATTAGGTATTCTAGACAAACAATGTGTTGGAGGATGGATGGATTACGCCATAACGATCATATCAAATGGAGGTTGGCGGAATTGTGGAGTGAAGCATTGCATTCAAGTTAAAGATCCAAGATCTCGCTTCATCCACATGTGTACCAAGTCAAGCTTATTGAAGATCAAGATTGCTTGGGTAACTTAGTTTAGGATTTATATTATGTGTGTTAGATACTCTAAGCTCAATATAATATACACACACATTTTATTGGTTTCTTCGTATATATATAGTTATATATATATACACAAGTTTTGGTTTCTATGCATATATATAGTTATATATATACATACATGTGTTTTGGTTTTTATGGTTATATTACATATTCCATACTCTATTATGTTTCTAGTTTATAGACTTCATAACAATATTTTATATCCTTTTATTAAGTCTATAAGAACGTTTGAAAATGTTTTTAAAGTTATGTTTATGTCAAAACATTAAATTTCATGTATATCAACTTTTCATGTTTTGGACATATTTGAAAAATGATGAGTTTTCACTATTGGGGAATGCAATTCCAAAAATTCTTTTTGTAACATGTTTCTTATCATGTTTATAAACATTTCCCAAAGTTTCATAATTTTTGGATTTTATTTGCTATTTTTAAAGGCACTTTTAAAATCAGATTTTCAGCATGTACAGTGCCTGTGCACGTTTATAAGTCGACTTATCAGAGTTGACAAGTCGACTTATGAACTGCTCTAGAATGTGCAAAAACTCTCTGCCAAGTCGACTTTACTCGAACTGTTAAGTCGACTTAGACTAAGTCGACTTATGTCTTTTTCAAGTCGACTTATGTGCTGATTTTTGTGTGTTATTTTCATCTGGCAAGTCGACTTACATTTTTATACCAAGTCGACTTATACCAAGTCGACTATAAGTCGACTTATAAATGTGACCGTTGAACAGTAACGGCTATTTCTAGATTTTGTTTTTGTGTGGGTTTTTGGTCTTTTCCTTGGGGTTTTGGCTGATGTCTTGGGTTGTTATAAATACCCCATTGCATTTACCTCTCCCACCAATGAAGAAAATTGTTTAAACAAGTTTAAGGGTGTTTTTGTGTTTGTTTAAAAGAGTGTTTAAGGGTTTGGTTTTGTGAAGATTGTTTTACAAGAAGAGGAGATCAATTTCAGTTTGGGCTTTCAATCTTCCATCTCCATCTCTCTTGTTCTAGAGAAGTTTTCTCAACTCTTTCATCTAGCTTGTTTACATTTATATTATCATATCTTGCTAGACCTTAATTGAGTTGATTTTAATTATCTCTTTGTACACACACAACCATTGAGCTTATTGTATTTACATTCATAGTATAATTTTGGGTTGTGTGGTTTGTGACTTAGAGTTGTGCTTAATTGAGTTCTCGCCTTGTATTAGAGAACAAATCTTTTGTTGTGAACCTTCATTGTGAGATCACTTGTATTACACTAGTACACCAAGAGGAGTGTGTGGTGAGAGACGGGGTTGTCCCAAGAGTAGTGGCGTCGGTAGCCTAGAGAGAGGTGATAATTCCGAGCACTTGAGGGAGACACGGGCTAGAGACCAACACTTGAGGCGGTAGTTAGTGTAGTTACATTGTGAGATTGTAGACGTTGATCGGTGAGCGTTGAAACCGATATTGTGTGGTGTAAGCGTTTTCGGGTGATCGTTGAAAACCCGGTGTGATAGTGGATTTCTCCCCGGGAGTGGGGAGCGGAGACGTAGGACGGAAGGTCCGAACTCCGTGATCATTTGTTTGTGTTTGAGTTGCATTGGCGTTCATTTATACTTGTGCTCATTGCTTATATCGCCTATTGCATCTAGTTTATTTCATCCACTATATTGTTTCACCCTTGTATTAGTTGTATATCCTTGCATATATATCTTGTCATATATCATACTTGCTAGGATATTTGTCAATAAGTTTAAATTGGCATAAATCGGATTAGATTAGCATAAACCCTATTCACCCCCCCTCTAGGGTTCCTTCCTAGTGGCATTAGGGTACTTTCAGCTTGTACTTGACTGGTTCATTCTCTTGCATTTCCTTCTTAGACAAGGATCCATAAACGTTGCATCCAAAATTCACACCTTGTGTACGTATTATCACAGATTTTATGCAAATTGATATCCCTTACCTATGACCTAGCAAACTAGAGAAATAATCAAGAATCATATAAAAGAGGGAAGTACCTAGATTAGAGCATAAACATTGGCTGAACCTGGAACATACAATTCCACCGTAATAATGTACAATTCTAGAAGCAAAACAAAGAATATAAGTTCAGAGAAGTTAATACCTCATATTTCCACAGCATCATACTCGTTGTAAGCTTCCATGGCGTCATACTCGTTGTAAGCTTTCTTCTTTCCTTGTTCCCTCATTTCTCTCCTACTCGTTTCTTATTTCAAAATTTCAAATATTCCAAGTTCCACGAAAAGTAAATATTCAATATTCCATTGGAAGACTCTGCATTCTGTATATTTGTGCGATTATTGATAATTTCTTGTGCTAGTTTGTTGATAAAACTACACACGTCAACGAAACATAATAATTGCTAGCATCACTCAGCTTGCAAAAGATGCACGCCTAATTTAATTCATTTCTAACAAAGACAAGACCTTTCTTTTAAAGATAGAAGAATTCGCTAACCATTGCTTTAATATACACGAACACGCTCTTCAGTCAAAAATTCAGCAATATCCAGTGCCTATATCTGCAAAACACAGCACAGAAGGAAGTAAACTCTCGATATTAAGCATAAAAAATGCAATTTTAAATAGCTAAAGATTATCCAATGTCACCCCAAAAAAATTAATTTTCTACCAACTTAAAGAACAATAAACATCGAAACAACATGGTCATAAGTGAAGAGCTCTAGCTACGAATTACTCAATTTCTCATCTAAAAACAAGGGAAATAGAAAGAGCGTTAAGAACAATTGTCAATGGCTTATCGAGTTTATAGTTGCGAAACAGATCAATACACTTAATTTTAATATATCACCTAAAATGGAAAGAAAAATTGCCAGGAATCTGAAGTTCGCCGGAGAGTGTTAGCCTGTTAGGGTTTCGGATACAAAGCGGCGAAGGAGCAGACGGCGGAGCGGAGCTGACGGAAGGTTAGTGCTTGGCGGGCGTCGGAGTCAGCGTCAATGAAGGCGGCGCGGTCGAGGAAGGAATCGAGATCGCGGAAGAAGAATGAGAACATTAAGAGGCTGGGGTCGGAGGCGATGTTGATCGGAGGGCGAGGGGAGGTGTAGATGCCGTTGTTTGGGTTGTATGAGGAGGCCGCCATTGTTTTGGTCGAGTGGGGAGAGCGAGGAAGTTTGGAGATGGGGGGATCGATCGATTGGTTTGCTTTTGGTGGAGGAAGGAGGTTTGAGGGGGGGAAAGTTTTGGGGGTATTATTTCTGAGTTTGAGAATTCAGGCGGTGAAACGAATTTTAAGATGAAATTTTGTGGGAAATGGCGCACTTCAGCGGGACACACTTCCTAGATGGAAATTTTCCGTCTAGGATGTATCCTAGACGGAAATTTCCGTCTACGATACTATATTTATTTAAAAATTTTAAAAATATTAAAATCGTCTACTTTGCTATTCTAGACGGAAATTTTCGTCTAGAATACTTTTTTCTAGACGGAATATTCTAGATGGAAATTTTCCGTCTAGTTTGTTATCAAACTAGACGGAAAAATTTCCGTCTAGAATATTCCGTCTAGGATGTGTAATTTTCTACTAGTGATACATCACAAGGTCAGCCATTCTAGCGACTTGCATCTTAAAACTAGACACAAACAAAGAATTCTGAACGCAATAAATAAATAAACAAAAAAAAAGAACCGGGGAAGAGTTAGGGGGTGGGTGTGTTTACAGTCAACTTGGACTAAAAATCAGACCAAGGTTAAAGGGCGGAATGTTGTTCATGCAGTGGACTTGGGGATCCTCAAGAGAAGTGTCCCTTGCCAATTAAAAAAAAAGATTTGCTACAGGGACCCGAAAGATGGGACCAATAGAGGGGACAAGTGAGATATCTCCCTCCTATTGCATAATGAGTTGGTCATCATTAATGTAAACAATTCATTATCCAATAAGAGCGGGACATCTCACTTGTCCCCCCTATTGGTCCCATATTTTGGGTGCTTGAGGAATTTTTCTTTAAAAAAAGCCAACATTAACGACCTTTGTTGATTTTATCACGGCCCTTCATCTTCCCAAAGCATAAAACCTATATCAGTGATGAAAGCTACAGCATGAAAAATAAATTTATTAAAGACCATTAGACCATTAGACCATGAAATCCAACGAACTGTAACAAAAGTCTCCAATGAAGAGCTAGCACCAGTTGATGGACAACCATAGTTTCTATTGGAAATTGGTGATTATATAACGACAATTAGTTTTAAAAGCTGTAAAATTCTTGTTCGGAGCCTTGATCTTTTTTCCTCCACAGTACGTTATCCTTCTGCTTCCTTTTCTGAGCAGTGAAAACTACGGTCTCGACAACTTGGGACTTGAAGCCTTCTGCAGATAAACCTAAAGATGGTATTAGAAAAGCATTTTGATACCATGAATCTAAGTAAGACCCAACATTATCTCAGAACTCGGCAGAAATAAAGTGCATAGTGATAAAGTTGAAAATTTTACTCGGTCACTGAATTGGCATTGCAACAAAACAGGCCATGAATAAATGCCCGTGTGTACGATGCTACGAATCTCATTAAAATTCTGACATTCTGCAACTCCGGTTGCATGATCAGATAACAGTTTGACCTTCACACCTCATATAATGCCTCGACAAGCGTAAACATAAATGAAATGGTCAACTGAGCTTGAAAGGTGGTAACAAAGTTCATGTTTGGATGCAAGTTACAAAATTCCGAGAGTCAAAACGCTTCAGCTGTATTAAGCATGAGAGCAACAGAAACCTTGAGAATCAGAGGCAAGTAAATGGTAATTTCTCATTTATATGGCCAATTTTCCACCGAATACTCCCACCCTTTCACTTTAATAGTGTCTCTTTGTATGTATGTACACCCACACATACATATGCACACATGTATGAACATAAATAGACATGCATAAATGTGTCTGTGTGTATATAGAGAGAGAAAATTGGATATGTTTGGTAACAAGCACAAAATTGGTGCTCGGCAGTAAGGTGGCACATCCTCATCCACATCTAATTATTCAACCCATATGCACCCATGTGAATGTGGTTGCCCCTTTAAGTGAGTGGATGGGAATAAGTCATCTCACTACCAAGCACTAAGTTAGTACTTGGTGTGTGTGTATATATATATATATATATATATATGGGAAAACTTGGTACCAAGTTTTTCAAAAAAACTTGGTAGTGAGGTGTATTAATCTTGGCCTTTCATTTTACAATGGGTGGAAGGAGAAAAAGTGATGTACTTTTGCAAAAAAATCCACTTTTTGAGAAAGAGTGAGCTGGCTTTTTCCCAATCTCTCTCTTCGTCACCTCTCTCTGCAGCCAGACCATCTTCTCTCTATCTCTCTCTGGTGCAAATCTCAATCAATCTCTCCCTCCCCTCCAAATCTCAATCTCTCTCTCCCTCCCCTCTCTTTGGAACCAAACCACGCCCTCAATCTCTCTCTCTCTCCCCTCTCTCTACAGCCTCGCACGCCGCTGCCGCGACCACGCCGCCACCCCGACCACGTCGCCTCCTCTACGACCACGCGTGACCACGCCGGACCACGCCGTGAGCCTAGCCACATCACCCCGACCACGCCGACGACACCGCGACCACGCTGCCCCGACCACGCCGCCGCCGCCCCGACCACGTCGCGAGCCCAATCACGTCGCCACAGCTCCTCCTCCGTCGTCGCAAATATGCCGGCTCCCCCTCACAACATTAACAATGGATGGCTCGTCTTCTCATTGTGACATTCTCTTAGAAGCCGCCTCCGCCTCCTCGAGCGATCAACAATGGGCGATAATGACACCATTTGCTGAGAAGGTAATACATTTTACATCTTTGACTTATGAAAAATTATATAATTATCATGGATGAAGATTACTTACTTGAATCTGCTGAATTGTCCATGTTACTTTCAAATGGCTTGTTGAACCACTGGGAAAAATCCTCTGACGAATTGAAAATATTAGATAATAGGAAATTAAGTAGAAACTATAAAAACAATTGACCAGATGATTGCCAAATAAAAGGAAACAAGAAAGTCTTAACCAATTGATCAAAAATGACAAATTAAATGTGTATTTTTGGAGGCCTTGTAGAAACTGTAGTTCAAAATTAAGGTGGCCAAATCCCAGAATGAATCAGGCATCTAGAAGTAAGCTAATTGTCAATATTTGGTTACCTGTAGAGGTGTGCCCATCAAAAGCAAGCGGTGATTGTGGTTATTAGTGTATGTGGTTAATGAGTCTATCAATATTTGTGCATAGCTAAGGCGAGTACGTGGAATTAGTATAATTTGTGACTATATAGTAGTTAATTATGGAATATTAACATTGTTCCTAGGCTCTTATTATATCCTCTTAGTTATGTTAGTTTTATTCTCTTATAGTAAAGTTTTCTTTTCATTGGCGAGTGTTAAATTGTTCATAGGCTCTTATTAACATTTGTATGCTTCTTTAATTATGACAGAATTGCGTAACGGGAGATATTAAAATGACGGACATTGCACCCGATGGCTCTATCTTGGACACTAGCATTCCACTAGATGATATTACTCCATTTGAAGGGAAGGAGTTTATAAGTGACAAAGATGCATACAACTATTACAATGCTTATGCAAAGAAGATTGGGTTTGGAATTTGCAAAGACACTTTGGAGAAGTCAAAGAAGGCTTCGGGGAAGATTCTTTCCAGAACATTTGTATGCAACAAAGCAGGGAGAAAGAAGGTGCTGAGAGAAAATAAAAGTGGAATAATTAACAACCGCCGACCAGAAACTAGACTTAATTGAGATGCAAAAATGAAGATTAGGTTGACTTTCTCAAAAATGTGGAAGGTTACTAAGTTTATTGCCGAACATATTCATGCTTTAACAAGTCCCGACAAAGTAGCTCATCATTTTTCTCACAAGCAACGACATCAATCAATGACTTGTAGAAGCTTCATTGATAGCTTGCATGAAGAGGGAATGAAGCCCTCTAGTATTAATCGCGTGGTAAATGTTTTTTACAAGGAAGAAGATGACGAATGAGTCACCACACAATAAATAATCGACCATATCAGAACAACAAGGCACAATAATATTAGCACTGAATGCTTAACTATTGTTAGACTTTTTCAAGATAGGAGGGAATCAGATCCGGATTTTTATTTCGCTATGGAGGTTGATCATCTGGTACTATGAGGAGTGTATTCTGGGCTGATGGAAGAGCTAGAGCATCTTATTTGAGTCTTGGAGATGTGGTAGTGTTTGATACTACATACAAGATTAATCATTTGAGTTTACCTTTTGCTCCATTTACGGGAGTAAACCACCACCGACAATCCGTCATCTTTGGTTGTGCATTGCTTGCAGACAAACAAGAGGGTACCTTCGTGTGGTTGTTTTCTCTATGGCTCAAGTGTATGCACGGGATCGTACCAAAGGCTATCATAACTGATCAAGATGCACATATGAGAAATGCTATCAATAAAGTTTTTCCGAACACTCATCATCGTTTTTGTTCTTGGCATATTAGAAAGCATATTGCTAAGCAACAAGTGAAGTTGAAGAGCAAATACGGGGATGAGGTGCCTACATATTTTAACAATTGGTACCATGCTAGAAATATAAGCAAGTGTGAGGAGCTATGGAAAGTCATGAAGGAAAAATTTGGTATAGATGAAAATGAAGATACTTGGCTAACAAGAATGTATAATTTGCGTGAACATTGGGTGGATGCATACTTGAAGGATTGTTTTTGGGCGGGGATGACAACAAGCCAAAGGAGTGAAAGTATCAATGCCTTTTTCGATGGCTTTGTCAATGCAAACACAAGTCTAGTTGAGTTTGTTGGCCAATATGACAAGGTAGTGGCAACTCGTCGTGGATCGGAATCTCATGAAGACTTCATGACTTTGAATATTGTGTCCGTGATGAGTTTCTTAAGTCCAATTGAAGCACAAGTGAGAAGGGCATACACGAGGGTGATCTTGAAGATGTTTCAAAAGGAGCTTGGTGATGTGATGTCCTTACATTATGAAGAAACGTCGAAGGAGGAGTTGAAAGTTGTATATTCAGTTGGCAAGCATTCTGAAGACAAAAAAATTGGGAAGAGGTAACTTATGAAAATAATGGAGAGATTAAAGTTGCATGCACTTGTGCATTTTGGGAAACCGAAGGGGTGCTTTGTAAGCATGTTTTATATATCTTATAGCTAAATCAAATAACTTCTATTCTGGATAAGTATATCATGCATAGATGGAAAATTGATGCAAGGTATAGGTAATTTGGCTTTGATGATGCTATGAAGTTGCGACAAAATGAAGAAAGCATGGAGTGGGAGCGTATTATAAGATTATGGGCTTTACGAGGAAACTTTAATGAGGCATTTGATATGGCGGTGGGCTCAAATGATCTTCTTTCTAAGTTAGAGCAACTCATAAAAAACTTCATTACGGAAGCGGGAAAGGAAGTAAGGGGCAACATAGTTCAAACTCGAGATTCTTGAGTTGGAAGTGAAGTTGACTAGAATACCCATGTGATCGTATAAAGAGATGGTGAGGAGATTACGGTTCGTGATCCTCTCGAACCTGCAAAACCAAAGGGACGTCCAAGAAATTCCACTAGGATTAAAGGTGGGTTTGAAGAATCAGAAGAGCAAAAGGAGGTGAAACAACGAAAATGTGGTCATTGTCAATAATTGGGTCACTATAGGACGGGTTGTCAATTGTTGGTAAGTTAAATTTAGTTCATTTGTTTTACATATTATTCATATATTGTTTAGTGTTTTGCTTTTCTTGAAATATCACTCTTTAATTTTTTTTGTTTTTAATTTATAGAAGAAACAAATGAGATAGTTTGTGAGATAGTTTACAAAAGTATGGTGGAGCTCAAGAGTAACGAGGTGTTATGTACTATTTTGGTTATTGACTAATGTATGAACTACTTTGGGTGTATATTGACTAATTTGATTGTATGGAGTTGTTGATGTCAGTGAACTTTGATGATGTATGAACTTATTGATGCTATTCGGTTTTAAATTGTTGGTAAGTCGTATTGCATGTTGTGGTTGTATTGAAGTATTTATTGTTGGACCCTAGAGGGGGGTGATTAGGGTCAAGAGGTTCTAATTATGCAATAAAAATTAAGACGAGCAAACCACAGAAATCTAATGCAATCAAAGTAAGAGAGATAGAGTTAGGAATCGTTATCCTTGACGCGCGATGTGTTAACGAGGTTCGGTCCGCTGACTTACGTCCCTACTCCCCACTCTCGAGGAGAAATCCACTACACACCCGGTTTGGAAGCCGGAACTTCGTCTACACAGCGATCCCCACACGATCTCTCACTACACAGTTTGATCTCAACAGATCACACTCCCTCACAGTTGATCTACAAAAGATCACACTCACACAGCAGTAGAAATGATGCAAGACTCTCTCTTTACACAGCCCCTATGGCAAAGAGAAAGATTACTGAAGCTGGGAAGTAAACACACACAAAAAACACAGAGAAAAAAACACAGAGAACAGGTTTGAAAATTTTTCTCAAGAAGACAACGTCTCTCTATGGTTTTTTGAAAACGTTAGGGCAACTAGGAAGTTGGAGGAGAAAGGGTTTAAATAGGATAGATTAAACATTTTAAAATCACAACTCAATCTTCCCAATTAAGAAAATAATCTCCTTTACAGACTCTTACCACAGACTATGCCAAACACGGTTAAGTGAAAGCACAGCAGACGAGGCAATCGACCGTTTGAAAAAAAGTCGCGGTTTGACAAAAGAAACTTTCGGTTGACCGAATGGATTTTCGGTCGACCGAAAAAATAGTTCGGTCGACCGATCGAAAATCCGGTCGACCGCGAGCAGTTATGAAAACTTAGAAAACAAGCAGAGCCATCATGTCGACCGACGACCTCTCTGGAGTCCAGTGACGAATGATCATATGTGCGGTCGACCGGTCCGGTCGACTGCATTCTGATACATTGCAGAAACTGATTTTTTTGACTCAACTAAAATATTTGCAAAATATTTATTTGATCTCTGAAAATTATGAAACTTTGTAAAATGTTTTTAATACTAAAAACAAACTGTTTGGAAAAAGAATTTTGCAGATAGGTCCTCATACTTGTGAAAAATAGTATTTTGTGAAAAACGCTTAAAAGCTTAAGTATGAAAACGTGTGTGTGAGTCCCAATAGCTTCAGGTAAAATCAATAACTCTTTGCCTACATTCTAGCACTAGAGAGAAACATAAAAGATAGCTAATATCCTCATTTTGAAAGCAATACTTGAGCTTTGATATAGCTTGAATCGGATGAAGCTTTTATATGAATTTGTTGTTCTTGAAATAACGTTGCTTCATCATTGTGCCTCCTCCTCCTTTGGATATCATCATTGAAGCGCATATTCCATCCAATCCTCCGTAAATAGCACTAACAAGCTTGATAAATGAATTTGCTACATTTACACTCAATAAGCTATTAGTACCGTTAATGGTGGTTGTAAAAACATCATCAAAACATAAGGGCTAACAATCTCCCCCTTTTTGATGATGACAACCAACCATTATATAAGAGCAAAAAGAAAATAACTTATAGATAGGTGCTCCCCCTATCTAGGATAAAATAAACCAAGATTAAAAGTACCATTAACATATTTAATGATCCTTTTAACCGTAATTAAATGAGATGCTTTAGGAGATGCTTGAAAACGTGCACATGCACACACACTAAACATAATATCGGGTCTACTAGCGGTAAGATAAAGAAGACTACCTATCATACCTCGGTATAATTTTTGGTCCACGTCTTCACCACTCTCATCCGCATCAAGCTTAACACTAGTACTCATGGGAGTAGGCGCATGCTTAGAATTCTCCAAATTGAATTTCTTCACCAATTCCTTCGCATACTTACTTTGTGAAATAAAGATCCCATCCTTAGTTTGCTTGACTTGGAGCCCGAGAAAGAATGTAAGCTCTCTCATCATACTCATCTCAAAGCGATTCTGCATAACTTTAGAAAATTCCTTGCACAAGGATTCATTAGTAGCACCGAAAATGATGTCATCTACATATATTTGAACTAAAATGAAATCATTTTTCCTTTTTCGCACAAAAAGAGTGTTATCAATTGTTCCTTTTGAAAAACCATTTTTAGTAAGAAAACTAGAGAGGCGAGCATACCAAGCTCTAGGAGCTTGTTTCAACCCATATAAAGCTTTTTGAACCCAGTAAACATGATTTGGGAAAACATGATCTATGAAATCGGGGGTTGCTCAACATATACTTCCTCTTCTATAAAACCATTTAAAAAGGCACTTTTGACATCCATTTGAAATAGTTTAAAATTTTTAAAGCTAGCAAATGCCAAAAACATCCTAATAGATTCCAACCTTACAACCGGTGCAAAGGTTTCATTATAGTCTATGCTCTCCTCTTGATTGTATCCTTAGGCAACCAAACGAGCTTTATTTCTAGTAACAATGCCATGTTCATCAAGTTTGTTTCTAAAAACCTATTTAGTCCCAATAACACTAGCATCGTTAGGTCTAGGAACTAACTTCCAAACATCATTTCTTTTAAAATTGTTCAATTCTTCATGCATAGCCAAAACCCAAAATTCATCATTTAAAGCATCATTAATATTTTTAGGTTCTAGATGAGATAAGAATGCAACATTACCACACTCACTCAAAGCTTTTGAGCAAGTAATAACTCCTTTTGAAGGGCTCCCAATAATTTGTTCCTTTGGGTGATGTGATGCGAATTTTCAAGCTTTAGGTTGTTCAACTTGTTCATGAGTATTGGAGCTATCCACATCCTTTTGAGCTTCTATAGAGGGAGTATCATTGATTTGCAAGAAGTACAATCCTCCCTCAATATCATCATCATCATCTTGACTAGGTAAAACAACTTGAGAATCAACATTAGTCTCATCAAAAGTAACGTTTATAGATTCTTCAACAACGAGGCTTCGTTTATTGAAGACCCTATAAGCTTTACTTCGAGGTGCATAACCCAAGAAAATACCAACATTAATTTTGGAATCAAATTTATCATGGTGGTCTTTTGTATTTAGAATAAAACATTTGCAACCAAAGATACGAAAATACCCAATAAAAGGAGTTTTTCCATAAAAAAGTTCATAAGGGGTTTTCTTAAGCTTTGGTCTAATCAAAACACGATTTAGAACATGGCAAGCCGTATTAACGGCTTCCGCCCAAAAATATTTTGGCAAATCAAATGAGTTTAGCATAGTACGTGCCATCTCTTGTATGGTACGATTTTTCCGTTCAACAACACCATTTTAAAATTCATTTTGAGCACAAAAATCATAGAAAAATTCATTTTGAAATTCACCGCCATGATCACTTCTTATTTTAACAACTTTCAAATCTTTTTCATTTTTAATTCTTTTGACATGATTTGCAAATTCTTCAAAACAATCATTTTTCTTTGCAAGAAATATTATCCATGTAAAACGAGAGAAATCATCAATAATCATAAAAACGTAGTGTTTGCCTCCAAGAGAGGTAACACGCATAGGACCAAACAAATCAAGATGAAGCAATTGCAAGGGTTTAGAAGTCGATATCTCATTGATGGATTTGAAAGAAGATTTTGTTTGTTTATCTTTGGCACAATCCTCACAAATTGTGTCTTTGATGAAGTGCAAGCTAGGCAATCCTTTTACAAGGTTTCTGTTAGAGAATTTTGAGATTAACTCCATATTTGCATGTCCAAGTCTCTTATGCCAAATCCAAGGATTTTCATCAATTGCCGCAAGGCACTTCACATCTTGATTCACTAATTCATTCATCTCAAAAATATATACATTAGATTTGCGATTAGCAATAAAAACAATTTTCTCATTCATACTAATGATGCATTTATCCGGTTTAAATGAAATATCAAAACCTTTGTCACTCAATTGGCTAATGCTAAGAAGATTATGATTTAAACCATTTACCAAATAAACATCTTATATAATGGGTGAGGGTTTCTTACCAATAGAACCGATACCAATGATTTTACCTTTCTTACCACCACAGAAGGAGACATTGCCTCCTTCAATCCTTGATAGGGTTACAAATAACTTTTTGTTGCCCATCATATGATGTGAGCAACCACTATCAAGGTACCACATCTCCTTACGTCGTTGCCGTGACGTTCCCTACAAAAGATGAAGATGAAGATGTAGTAGGTTTAGGTACCCATGTCTTGGGTCCTTGGTGGTTAGTAGTCTTGGTACCTTTGGGTACCCATATCATTCCATAAAAATCATGGTTTTCTTTAATACTACAATGAGTAGAAATGTGTCCATGTCTCATACAATATGTGCACACAAAATTTCTTTTGTATGCATGAGTGTGAGAGCCATAAAACCTATTTCTACCATGATGATAATTTGCATAAGCATGAGTGGGTCTAGTCCTACCACTCTCAATTTCTAGTCTTTCAATCTTTAATCTTAATTGCTTATTCTCGAAATCAAGATCTCCTAGCAATTCATCTTTTAATGCAAGAGAAGTTGTTAATTTTTCTAGCTTAATATCACAAGATGCATGCAATTTTTTAAAAGAAGAGTATTCTTTAGACATTCTCTTAAATTCAAAATTCAACTCTTCTAAAGCCATAGCTATGTCACATTGCATATAGAAAGATTCACTTTCGGCCTCGGATATTACCTCATGTTCATTTGCCATGAAACAAACATTTGGGTCATGAAGAACAAGTTTAGCTCCCTCATCATCACTATCCGAATCACTTGGTTCGGATTCATCCCATCCGGCATACATAGCCTTCTTATTCTTGTACTTCATGTACTTTTCCTTGAGCTTGGGGCAATCCTTAGCGATGTGACCTGGTTCATTGCACTCAAAACATTTACCTACACGAGAGGAAAACTTGTTGTTAGATCGGGGATTAAATTTCTTGTTTATTTTTATAAGTCTAGAGATTCTTCTAGAGAGATGAGCCACTTCTCTAGAAAAATCAACTTCACTATCTGATGACGAAGAGGAGTTATCTCTAGCTCCTTTGAGAGCTATAGTCTTCAACTTTGGTAATGGCTCCTCAACTTCCCATGATGGCATTTCCTCCTTCTCCTTCCCTTTGAGCTTCTTCTCATGGACCTTGAGCTTTCCGATAAGGCTATCGAGTGGTAGAGTGGTGAGGTCATGAGCTTCCTCAATAGCCGTAGCTTTGGGCTCTCATGCCGGAGTCAAGGAGCGAAGTATCTTGTAGTTCATCTCTTGAATGGACAATTGCTTATCAAGACCATGTAATTCATTGATGATATTAGTAAAACAGGAAAACATAGCATCAATGGATTCATTAAGAAGCATTTTAAATAGCTCATAATCATGCATAAGTCCACTAATCTTAGATTCACTACAACAGAAATGCTAATCCGCGAGGAACAAGTTTGTCGTTGAAAGTTAAGATTTCCTCGCCGTAGTGTGTTGGCGAGGAAAAAACTTTGGTCACCATTTCCTCGCGGTAGGGTGGTCAAGAAAAGTTTCTGCGAGGAATATTATAATTTCTCACGAAATCCTTTTTGCGATGAATATATTCTTTTCTCGTTGTTACTCTTTAGCCTCGATATTTTTCCTCACCTAATCTCATACCTTTTTCATCGCTAAACTACAGTTTCCTCGCTAATGATACGTGAATAATATTTAATTTATATATAATAAAGTAATAAAAAACTATTTTCATCGTTGTAAGTATCTTTCAGCGAGGAAACCGTTCCTCACCAAAAGTAAATCTTTAACGAGGAAATTAATTTTCTTCATTATATGTATCTTTTTCTCGTGGAAACAGTTCCTCAATAAAGGGACTCAAAGATGAGGAAATTTAAATTTGTCGTTGTAGCTTGTACCCCATATTCCTTGCTAAAGAAATTCAATTACGAGGAAATTTACATTTGTCGATATATGTTATATAGTCTATAGAGAGGAAAATTACTTTTGCCGTTATAGGTTGTATCACTATAGCGAGAAAATATATTTTTGTCGACGTAAATAGTATACTCTATAACAAGGAAATATTCTTTTGACGACGTAAGTAGTATACTTATAATGAGGAAATTTTATTTCATCAATAATAATGCTATTACGAGAAAAACGCTCAAAATATAAATAATTATCATCAATTGTCACCACAGTACATCAAAACAATTAAAATAAATAAAGCAAGCAAGTTTCTACCATACATAACAATGCTAGTCTAAAGCAATAACAAATGCAACACGATCAAAGAAACATTTCACCAAGTTTAAGTTCACTAGGAATACTAAGCTGATGGATGTTGCCTGGAAAAATTAGCCATAAACTCCTCAAACTTTTTGGCTTGCTCCTCCAATCTTTGGATTACCTCATTTTGCGCATCGATCTTTTGTTGTTGAGTTCCTATAAGTTGTTGGGTCTCTTGAAGCTGTTCTTGCAATTCTTTATTCTTTTCAGACATTTCACTCATCGAAGAACGAGAGAACCTTAAAGGTGATGGTCTAGGGCCAAAACCACAGCCCTTAATGTAGCCTGATTTGACTTTGAGAACTTTTGAACAAATTTCCTCATCTGTCATTGTTCGAGTTCCATCAGGTTGAGTGGTATCTGCTCGCATCTTAATCAATTGATCCTATAAGTAAAAATATATATCCAGTTCAATCATATGTAACTTCTTAATTACAACCTAATCAATATAATCCTCTTTAGAACAGTAATATTAGTTTCACCTATATTCTTAAAATGTTATAAAAGCATGCATCATTGACACGTTACTTACCCATTTTTCCTTTGCTCCCAAGTCCCATCCTTTTTTTGTGCTTCTATACTCTGTTTCAAAACGATCAATTGTACCTTGCATCTCTCCAGTATGTGCTGCCTATTGCATTTAAACATATTTTCTTTTTCAGCATATATATATGTACACAATTAAGTTACAAATTTATAAGCAAAACTAAAAAGTGTCTTACAATTTACTCTTGGTGTGACATAAATGATTTTGACCCAGCTTTATCGTGATATATCAACTTTGACCTATTAAGAACATTCTTCTCTGAGTGAATCTAAAATGATTAAACAGTTAGAAAGAAGTAAATGAAAAAAGAAAAATTGTAATGCGTGGAGAAAAATAAAAAAGGATATTGTACATTAAACTTTTCACTAGAAAAATGAGTGCAAAGAAACTCTCATTCTTCCTGAGTCTTGACAGCTTCATGTTTGTTTTCAATTGCCTCCTTAATTGTTGAAAACTGCTCAAAATATTTCTTCAACTTATAACGAAACTTACAATATACGGTCTGACATGTTGTAATTACATATCTCTAGACCCAAGGGAGCGACATGTCAAATTCAAACTTATTCTGCACATGCATAATTTCATGTCAAACTAAATATAACAAATCAAAGCAACTAATATAATGCCTTTAGCAAAACAAATCATCACTAACCTGCATTCTTTTGATCAAGTTCTCCACATCTGCTTTTTCAATCTTCTTCTATTTTTCCACATTCAGTAGGGGCGTAGTTTCAAATTGTGTAACCAATTTCATTGCAAACATCTCAACATAAGGGCCCGTAGGTCTGCCATTTTCTTTAATCAGAGTCACAAGTATTTTAGATTCAATTGGGAGAACACCTTATCTCTGCATTCACTCCTCTTGTCTTCCCTCACACCTTTTTGGTTGTACCTTTGACATAATTTTTATTAAGAACATAACACATACGTATATTTAATTCTCAAAATATATGTATATAATGTTTTGTATACCTGGAGGAGACTCCTGATTAATATCTGACATCACATTATCATATCCCTCTTCATCTATGGTGTTTACCACTGGCTGATCATTAGCACTTTGTTGCTGAAGACGTGCACTAACTCTAATCTCTGTCATTCGAGTGTTTCTGCAGAAGGCCATGTTGATGGCACAATAACAAAAAATTGACCTTCAGAACTTGCAATAACAAAAAATTACCACTGGCAAGAGTTAAGAACTTTCAATGCTTCAGAAATGTACAATCAATTGACCTTCAGAACAATAACAAAAAATTGACCTTCAGAACTTGCGGCGGCAAGAGAAACAAGCATTCCTTTAAGCATTTCTAGAGATAGAAGTCATGGAACTGGATGACCTGTATTACGGAGTTAAAAGAAATGTACAATTAATTAACCGCAGACATATATTTATATCAAGTAGCACACAAATGCAAACAATATGTGGTTGCGCAAAGGAATCTCAAAAGAAAGAACCTCATCTATGCTTTTGACAGCTTGAAGCCTATCATGCATCAAACGCCAATTTGGTTCGAGATCCTGAATGTGACAGATAAAGAATATTAAAAGATTCCAATAGAACTGGTGCATATGCTACATAAGAATAACAAGAGAAAAAACGATCACCTCAAAGGTTAAGTAATGCAAAAGGCTGTCAATAAATTTCAGCATGCTACGACAGAGAATGGAAGAGAATGCAAACCTGTGAATCTTCTAAGGGAACTATTCCCATTCAGCAAATTCGGAACAAGCCTTCTATCCTGGCCTAGAGATAGGATTTCTTGCATTCTTTCAGGCCAATCAGAATTCAGTCTCCGTGCAAAATCTTCCACTTCTCTGTAATAATTTATAAAATGGATGAGGCAAGCTAGATTAAGATGCAATGGGTCATTATACTCACATGTCAGGAGTTTATTTGCATAGCAGCTATCAAAACGACATAACTGGGATGGAAATCAACTTACTCTCCGATGATCATGTACAAAATGACAGTGATAACCAAGAACTGGCAGGCTCAATGATTGAAGATATTAATCCTTCTGATGCGGCAATGAAGGAAAATTTCTTTGAAGAAAAAACCCTGTTCAATTTGATCAAAAAGCAGAGGCTGAGTTTGATACTAAGGATGACTTTAAAGTCTCCAATATTCTGATTTCCTCTAGCAAGTATTCATAGGTCTGCTCATCCACATCAGCAGGCTCAATTGTAGGATAATAATCATGGGTATCATGATTTTCGTGAGAAGGATTCGAAAGCTCTACTGCATTTTCACTGGGGAAGGGAATCGTATTTGTAGAAAAATCCGCATACATAGCTGCATTTGTTTCCTTCTGCAGAGAAATAGTTAACCAAATATAGTCAGAACTTCAGATGTCTGCAAAGAAATTTTAATTAATGCATACATGTTTTGCAAAAAAACTGACCTTTAAGTATGAGTTTATGATACTATCTGAATTATAATGTTAATGTAAAATTACAACTTCTAAACAAATTCATATTTAGCTAGGGCATTCTCAATCAAAAAAAATTCATGAACTAACCTGTGCACTTTGGTCAAATACTGAAGTATTCATAACTGAACTTGGTCCTGTTGGCTGTAATTATCGGTATCATGGCTATTATAGAAAGGACTTGAGCCATCTACTGCATCAACTCTATATACTTCCATCTGCACAGAAATCAACAAAACATAGTCAGAATTTCAAAATTCTCAAAAAGAAATTTTCATTAATTCACACGAATCATCAACTAACCTGATTAATACCCTGAATCTGTATCCAGTTCATTTCTGTAACCTGCTCCGAAGTGAGTTGGCTTGAAAAGGGAGCAAAACGTGACATCTGAGGATCCAATGGAACTTCAGTACCTGAATACAAATTTCCTCGTTGCTGGTCATTATTAACTGTTGATTGTTCATTAGTATCTTGAAATTGATGTACATATCTTCTCACCACATCTACTAATTGTCCACCATCATCAACTCTTGGAAATTTAGTAGGACGCATAACATAAGTCTCAGTATCAAAAAGAACTGGCGATTTCCTTTTACAATAATTTGGCTTGAAAACTGCCTCATAAACTGGACCACAAACAAAGCAATTTCTGCAACATGATGCGAAATGACCCATCCATTTCTTCACTGTAACGGAACGACAGTCATTTTTGTCGCACTTCGCTATGTGCTACAAAATATGCGCGTGCGCTACATTGATACATGCATCCTCGAAGTTGCCACTGCAGGTTTGAATGTATCCACTGTTCTAGAAACTTGCATACATTTTGAAGACCATCGATGGTAATGTTTAATGGATTTTTTTTAGCGGTTTGAATGTATCCACTGTAAAGCAATTTCTACTAAATCCCAATCACGCTACAATCCGAATCGAGATTGGAGACGAGAGATCAGTTACATGTGGCTCCTTGGGCTTGTCGGGATCAGGCAGCAGGGATCGAGCCTGAAAGTGCGTGTAGAGGCGGGCCTCGGCGGCGTTGGGCATCGGGAAGAGGTGGTTGTGGATGGGGCGGAGGTTCTGAGGGCCATCGGCGACCACCGGCTGCTGGAGGCGGAGGTGGGACCCGTCAACGCCATACATGATCGCAGGAGAGGACGAAGAGGGGGATGGTGTAGGGTTTTGAAGAGGGAAAAGAGGGGGGAGAAAAATTCTGGGCGGGCGGGGGTTTGAATATTTAGATCGGGGGAATCGAGGGGGGTGATGGTGGATTTGGAGTATTTGGACTTTGACGAGGGGTTGCGCATGGTGGAGGCGGCAGCTAAGGAGGAGGAGGAGGAGGAGGAGGAGGGGCGGGAGGTAAAGCAGATAAAGAGCTCGCTGTCGCCGCCCTCGATCGTCTTCTTCATCTTCTCCATTGTGATCTCATTGGAGGAGAATCAAAAGGTCGATCAGGGTTTTTTTCCTTCTCCTTTCTTTTTTGCTCTTTTTAAGTGGCCGGAGATTGAGATAGAAGGAAGAGGGCAATCATCATTAGTATTTGGGAATGAAATTATATGGGATTTGAGCCGGAGATTGAGAATTTAGGCGGGGAAATGAAATTTGGGAATGAAATTTTTAAGGGGAACGCGCACTCTTATGGAGCCCACCATCGTAGATGAAAATTTCCGTCTAAGATGCATTCTGGACGAAAATTTTTGTCTAGGATGTTAGCCCCGTTTAAAAATAAAAAATAAAAACACTAAAACCGTCTAGGATGCTATTGTAACAGAAATTTCTGTCTAGAATATTTTTTCTAGACAAAAATTTCTGTCTAGTTTAATAGCAAACTAGACGGAAAAATTTTCGTCTAGGATATTCCGTCTAGAATGTAGGATTTTCTACTAGTGTTCTCTAATGACAGACTATTGTTTCTTAGAGAAAATATTAAAGTATGATTACCTGGGTTATAAACGCAGAAGTTCTAGGGAAAACGATAGACCTAGAGTTGAGGGCAAAGCTCGGTAAGGTTGAAGGGGAAGCGCATTCCTTTGATGAGGGTATTAGGATTTTGAAACGAGATAGGAGAGGCGGCAGGGTCCGATTTGGGGAGGAACAATTAGGGTTTTTTTAGGATGATCCGATGACGAACTACCAGATTGACGAGCCCTGACGGCGGCGGTGACCTTCGACGGAGGCGGTGACCTCTAGCGGCTGTGGCGACCTCCAGCAACAGCGGCGAGGTCTGATTTGGGGGAGAAAGGGAAGGATCGTCGACGCGTCGGGTTTGGGGGTTTTGATGTGTGTGTGAGACAGAGAGAAATAGAGAGAACGGGGCTTTATGTCTTCCCTCTTTTTTTTGGGGTAAAAATAAATGGGGGAAAATCTTATCAAATTTGTGAGCAATCCTTTATAATTGGGATCCCTTTGGACCTGAATAAATATTAATTGGTTGTTAATTTTCATGTGAATTGTGCAAAAACCTACAAAAAGGAACCATCAACCAGACAAACCAAATCCTTATTTCTATCCATACTGGAGCTTTACCTCATGCTGGACATTTGTTCAAAAAAAATCTAAATTGGCCCACGATTGTTGTCTTATATATGGACATTTGTTAGGTCATTGATATTAGAGGCCCGCTCTTTTCTTTGAGTACCCGCCTACTTTTTACCCAAATTCCCACCAAAATTTTCGCCAATGAATAATGAGGATATTATTATTTCCTCACTGATTGGTTTTTTAACAAGGAAATGATTTCTCGCAAAATAAATTATTTTAGCGAGGAAGCCTTAAATTTGTCGCCATTGAATTTGGCAGGTTTTGCATATTTTTTCGTCAAACAAATAATAAGGAAACTATTATTTCCTTGCTAATTGATTCTTTTAATGAGGAAAGAGTTCCTCGTAAAACAAAAAAAAATTAGTGAGGAAACCTTCAATTTGTCGTCAATGAATTTGGCGGGTGTTGCACATTTTTCTGCCAAATTAATAATAAGGAAACTATAATTTCCTCGCTAATAGGTTCTTTTGACGACAAAACGGTTCCTCGTAAAACAAAAACTTTTAGCGAGGAAGCTTTAAATTTTTTGCTATTAAAATTAACGAGGTTTGCACATTTTTCTGCCAAACTAATAATGAGGAAACTATTATTTCCTTGCTAATTGGTTTATTTAATGAGGAAATAGTTCCTCATAAAACAAAAATTTTAGCGAGGAAACTTTTAATTTGTCGTCAATGAATTTGGCGGGTGTTGTAAATTTTTCCGCCAAATTAATAGTGAGGAAACTATAATTTCCTCTCTAATAGGTTCTTTTTAACGAGGAAACGGTTCCTCGTAAAAACAAAAACTTTTAGCGATGAAGCCTTAAATTTGTCACCATTGAAATTGGTGGGTTTTGTTTTTTCTCGCCAAACTAATAATGAGGAAACTATTATTTCCTCGCTAATTGATTCTTTTGATGAGAAAACGGTTCCTCGCAGATTATGGATCTTCAGCGAGAAAATCATACTTTTTCGCTGTTACATTTGGCAGGTTTTCCTCTATTTTTCGCCAAAAGAACAGCGATGAAATGATTATTTCCTCGTTAAATATGCATTTCGTGACAAAAAAGTTCATCACCAAAATCTCATATTTCCTCGCCAATAAAATAACTAGTTAGGAGACCAAATCATGATCATCTTTAGTGAGGAACTAAAATTTTCATCGTAAAAGGTGGTCTACTATGAGGAAAATATATTCCTCGTAGAAGACCTACTGATATTTACCGAGGAAACAATATTTTCCTTGCCGAAAGTGATATTTGTTGAGGAAAATAATTTTCTCGCAAAAAAGTTGGTCGTTAAAAGACTTGTCTGTTGTAGTGATTCCTTAACTTGGGGGGTTCCTTCATGTGTGATACATAATTTTACCCAAATTTCTTATGCGGTTGCACACGTGGAAACTCTATTGTACTCATTGGGGGAAAGATCACAAATTAAAGCGTTCATGGACTTAGCATTGAGATTGGCTAGGTGCCTTTCATCATCGGTCATGTTCCCAACTTTGAACTTTTCTACATATTTCTTTTCTATGAGCTCTAGGATGTCAAGATCAATACAACGAAGATAAATTCTCATCCTAGCCTTCCAATAAGCAAAATTGCTCCCGGTGAAGAGTGGTGGTCTAGTGGTGGATTGTCCTTCTAACATATGCATATTCAAAGAGGCCTCCATTAGATCTTTTCTCTAAGGTGGTTAAACCAAAAATTAATATAGAGACTAAGCTCTGATACTAATTGTTAGACCCTAGAGGGGGGTGATTAGGGTCAAGAGGCTCTAATTATGCAATAAAAATTAAGACGAGCAAACCACAGAAATCTAATGCAATCAAAGTAAGAGAGATAGAGTTAGGAATCGTTATCCTTGACACGCGATGTGTTAACGAGGTTCGGTCCGCTGACCTACGTCCCCGCTCCCCACTCTCGAGGAGAAATCCACTACACACCCGGTTTGGAAGCCGGAACTTCGTCTACACAGCGATCCCCACACGATCTCTCACTACACAGTTTGATCTCAACAGATCACACTCCCTCACAGTTGATCTACACAAGATCACACTCACACAGCAGTAGAAATGATGCAAGACTCTCTCTTTACACAGCCCCTATGGCAAAGAGAAAGATTACTGAAGCTGGGAAGTAAACACACACAAAAAACACAGAGAAAAAAACACAGAGAATAGGTTTGAAATTTTTTCTCAGGAAGACAGCGTCTCTCTCTGGTTTTTTGCAAACGTTAGGGCAACTGGGAAGTTGGAGGAGAAAGGGTTTAAATAGGATAGATTAAATATTTTAAAATCACAACCCAATCTTCCCAATTAAGAAAATAATCTCCTTTACAGACTCTTACCACAGACTGTGCCAAACACGGTTAAGTGAAAGCACAGCAGACGAGGCAATCGACCTTTTGAAAAAAAGTCACGGTTTGACAAAAGAAACTTTTGGTTGACCGAATGGATTTTCGGTCGACCGAAAAAATAGTTCGGTCGACCGACTGAAAATCCGATCGACCGCGAGCAGTTATGAAAACTTAGAAAACAAGCAGAGCCATCATCGGTCGACCGACGCGGTCGACCGATAGAAAAATCGAGATTTCGGTCGACCGCACCGGTCGACCAACGACCTCTCTGGAGTCCAGTGACGAATGATCATATGTGCGGTCGACCGGTCCGGTCGACCGCATTCTGATACATTGCAGAAACTGATTTTTTTGACTCAACTAAAATATTTACAAAATATTTATTTGATCTCTGAAAATTATGAAACTTTGTAAAATATTTTAATACTAAAAACAAACTGTTTGGAAAAAGAATTTTGCAGATAGGTCCTCATACTTGTGAAAAATAGTATTTTGTGAAAAACGCTTAAAAGCTTAAGTATGAAAACGTGTGTGTGAGTCCCAATAGCTTCAGGTGAAATCAATAACTCTTTGCCTACATTCTAGCACTAGAGAGAAACATAAAAGATAGCTAATATCCTCATATTGAAAGCAATACTTGAGCATTGATATAGCTTGAATCGGATGAAGCTTTTATATGAATTTGTTGTTCTTGAAATAACGTTGCTTCATCATTGTGCCTCCTCCTCCTTTGGATATCATCGTTGAAGCGCACATTCCATCCAATCCTCCATAAATGGCACTAACAAGCTTGATAAATGAATTTGCTACATTTGCACTTAATAAGCCATTAGTACCGTTAATGGTGGTTGTAAAAACATCATCAAAACATAAGGGCTAACATTTATATGTTGTGGTTGTAATTAGTTGTACTGAAGTTGAGCCATGTCTACAATTAGCTCAAGTATTATCCAGATTTCGCCGATAGTAGAGAGGGCCTGTCTACAATTAACCCTCACAAGTATTATCAACGTATAATGCTACGAAGTCAAACTAAGTTTCTCACAAACAACTAGCTCAATTTTATTCCCAAACTCATGTTGAAGTATGCGCTAGATTATCTCAGTCGCCTACCTCTATATAGTACACACTTGCATTATCTCACAAAGCAGTCATATTAGGAAACTAGACAGCGGTATGAGTAATTCTTCAACAGTACATGGGTCAGTTGACACATAGCCAAGTAATTAAACATGCTAAGATGAGCAAATCATATAATCCGCCAAGATCGATTTGATTAATCTGGTTGATTATTATTTGTTTAGCTGTAACAAATAAACACAAATACAGAAAGGCCTTTGGGCACGCCTAGCGATTCACATAGATTTGAATACCGAAAACTTTTGTAGATTTGATCGTAAGTCACAGTTGCAACTTTAAAGCAGTGAAAAGGGTTTAGACGCAACTCCAATCACAAACAACCTTCAACATAAGTCTAAATACCTTGACATCACAAAACAAACACTTGCATGTTTACTACTAACAGAAGCTTTGGTACGAGAGAAGCATAACCATTAAAAATTTACTACTAACAGAAGCTTTGGCACAATAACATCTTTTAGTGAAACTATGAATACATGAGTAGGCTTATAATACAGTTTATACACAGTATAACCATTAAAATCGCCAACAACAAACATATAAAAGAACATATACAATTGATTTGATTTTCTTCGGAGGAATACAAAATCTTGGCAGGAAGCAAATAGCTCAAAGAATTATTCTTGTATGGTAGTCGCAAGAGAAAAGTTTGAGCTTGCTACAAAAAGTTCAACTCCTTCTGAAGGAAATTTACAGAAGCCTATTGCACTTATTAATGAACATCAGCAGATAGTGTGACATTCTGTCTTTAGGGTGAACCTCAGTTTTGGGAAGCTAGTCTCCATCAATCCTCACTTTGTGCTCTATAGTTTTCTACATGATTCAAACCATGAATCCAAAGATTTAAAGGGTTAAAAGCCTTCATTGCTAGGTTCCAATCCCCATGCCATACTGCATCAAAGCCTACGAGAGGGGAAAATTTTTAGCGTCTAAATCAGTTTCTTCTAACTTTTATTATTCAAATGGATCAGTTCATAATAGTCAACGATGAATAATATCTGTTAAAAGTATCAATGCGAAATTCAGATTATCATAGTCCACTAGATAATGGGCATGTACAAGATTTTTTATTCTAACATTATATTGTTTGTAAAGCACAAATACATGGATCACAATTTTTTCCCTTTCTTCCAGAAGAATCACATAAACTGGCAGAAAGCAAGCAGCATATTTTTCAATGTTGCATGTCACGAATAATAGTATGTGTTGCAAAAAATTGAATGCAAAAGAACTTGATTTTAGCATGGGAATCATAGTCTCTCAATAGTAATTTAGAGCCTGTAGAACTTAAAGTGTGAATACAATTCATATCTCCAAAGGTTTTCATGGAAACAGTTTCAAATCAAGGAAGGTGTGTCTGTTAAAATCTCATAAGAATTAGTGGCTGTGATTTTGTGTGTTTGTCATAATTATGATATTACGGAGTGTGTAGAAGGATTTCAGAAAGATTTCAAAAAGATAAACGGTTTTACCCATCATAAAAATGTCCCAAAGAAATGATTTTCAAGCTAAGTTATCACGCAATAGAATTGAGGGTCAACAATCACCCCTTTCATGATTAATCTATCTCTTTTATTTTCAAACTTCCTCTAATCAAAAGGCAAAAAAAAATCTTGACTTTCAAACGGACATAAAATTTCCATAAATCCACATATGCATATCTAATCCTACCATCAAGCATATCTAATCCTACCATCAGTAGCCCAATTATCCATAACAAGTTCAAAAAGTTCAAGAAACATAACAACAAAGAGGAACATTTCCAGCCCATATATCTTTCCAAAAAAAATTCTATTAATTTTCTAGATTACCTTCGTCTCTCCCGTCTCGGCAGAGTCGACGAGGGGGTGATGGAGGAGTCGTGACCAAGTTCTTGGGGCGGAGGAGTCGTGGCGAGGGGGAGCCAGCAGATTTACGATGACAGAGGAGGAGCCGCGGTGTGAGGTTCGAGAGCCTCGGTTGATTCTCAAATTGTTGTTTCTGGTCATTGTTGGAAGATACAAATTATTAAGAACAGAGATAGAGAAGAATTGAGATAGTAAAGAGAGAGTTGAGTTGAGAGAGAGAGAGAGAGAGGGAGAGAAAAGAACGAACTCAGAATTATGGATAAGAGAAGAATACTATTTCATTCCTGATGATTATTCATTATTACATCCTTCCCTTTTTATACAATTTAGCTACAGGTTTTGTGCACGTGCACAGCACAACAGAATTAATAGAATGAACAGAATTACCTACTGTAACTGAACATTTAGTATTTATTACAAGATAAGTCCCTTTATTAGAGACTTTGTAGATTAACCCCTCTAACTGTATTTCTCTAGCGTATCAGTCCATGTTCATGTGTATGTGTTCCCAACTGCACTCGTTTCCAGCACAAGTCTTCCACTAGTGTCTTCCTCTATTCCAGCTTGAACATCAGCTCTATAACTTTCTCCAGCTCCTAACAAATTCCCTCCCCTTAATTTGGACCTTGTCTCAAGGTCAAAAGTAGGGAATCTCTTGATTAAATCCCAATAGGATTCTTAAGTAGAATCCACAACAGGATGTGTTTTCATTTAATGAGAACTTGTGAAACCAAATGTTTCCCTTGGACCACTGATCTTCTATCTAAAATCTTTTCAGGTTCATCAATTATCTCAGTTACATAACTAGGAAGATCAACCTGAAGAACCACCTCAAACCTAACCTTCTTCTTCAGTTGAGACACATGGAAAACTGGATGTATTTGAGACTGAGCAGGGAGAGCCTGCTTATAAGCAACCTCACCAATTTTTTCCAAGATCTGATATGGTCCATAATACTTGGAAGATAGCTTGTGGGTCTTGCATGATGACACACTAACTTGCCTGTAAGGTTATAGTTTTAAGAAAACCCAATCCTCTACATTAAAGTTCTTGTAACTTCGCTGTACATCAGCAAATTTCTTCATCTGCTTAGCCGCCTTCTTCAAGATGTCCTTGAGGATTTGTAGTGTGATATCTCTGGAAAAGAGTGCTTCATCAACCGCCTCAACCTTACAACTTTTAGGTACATATGATAGCAAGGAAGGAGGTTGTCTACCATACACCACCTCAAAAGGAGTAAACAATGTTGAACTCTTCCAACTTGTGTTATACCAGAATTCAGCAAGGGCCAACCATTTTCTCTACTCCTTTGGTTTATGGCAACAAAAGCATCTCAAATAATTCTCTAAACTTTTGTTAGTAATTTCAGTTTGGCCATCAGTTTGTGGATGATAGGCTGAACTGAATGTGAGTTGACTCCCTTGCAATTTAAACAATTCTCTCCAAAACATGCTAGTGAATAAGGGATCCTTATCACTCACTATGGATTTAAGCATGCCATGTAACTTGAATATACCTTCAAAAAATACTTGAGCTACTGACTGAGTTGTGTATGGGTATGAAAGACCAAAAAAGTGTGCATACTTGGACAACCTGTCAACAACAACAAGGATAGCAGAATTATTCTCACTCTTTGGTAGATGTGTAATAAAATCCATAGAGATATCTTCCCAAACACAATCTGGCACAGGTAGAGGTTGTAAGAGTCCTAGAGATGCTACATTCTCTTCTTTAGCTCTTTGACATATATCACAAGCCTGCACATAACCTTGAACATCCCTTTTCATCCCTTTCCAGTAAAAAGCCCTTCTCAACCTGTGTAGAGCTCTAGTGACTCCTGAATGTCCTACTGTAGGGCTGTCATAGTGTTCTTGCAATAATGAATATTTGATTTTTTGTGTAGTAGGGCTAATTAAAAGTTTGCCCTTATAAATATAAATTCCTTCCTTCTTACAGTAATTATCAGCTTCCAGCTTCCCTTGAAGTAGTTTAGCATCCAGATCTGTAAAGATTTGATCTGTGGAATACATGTTTTTGATTTCCTCTAACCATTCATTGGTGAGGGTAGATATAGCTGACATTTCCATGGTATAATCTGGATCTTCTTCATCATTTTCATGGATTCTAGATAGACCATCTGCAGCCTTATTTAGTCTTCTAGGTTTGTATTCAACACTGTAATCAAAACCATATAATTTTGCAAGCCATTTGTTCTGTACTCCTGTGTGAATCCTTTGTTCCAACAAATATTTGAGGCTTTAGTGATCGGTTCTAATTATGAAACTTCTACCCAATTAAGTATTGTTTCCATTTCTTGGTAGAAAGAATAATTGTCAAGAGTTCCTTTTCATATGTAGAGAGTGCAACATTTCTTCCCTTAACAGCAAAACTAAAATAAACAATTGGTCTATCCTTTTGCATAACCACTGCCCCAACACCAGACCCAGAAGCATCACATTCTATCACAAATGCCAAGTTAAAATCAAGCATTGCTAGGACTGGTAGATTAGTGAGTGCCAATTTAAGCGCATTGAAGGCTTCTTCAGCACAATCACTCCAAGAAAAAGCTCCCTTCTTCAAGAGTTGTGTCAATGTCTTAGCTATTACTCCAAACCCCTTTATAAACTTTCTATAATAACATGTTAAGCCTAAAAAACCCCTTAGTCCTTTCAGTGTCTTAGGCAGAGGCCATTCCACAATAGCATTGATCTTATTAGGATCCACCCAACTCCATCTTGTGACACAATGTGTCTTAAGTACTCCACTTGATTTTGTCCAAAACTATATTTTGACAATTTAGCAACCAGCTTATGATCTTTCATAATCTGAAACACTTGTTTCAAATGCATCAATTGATCCTGCCATCCCTTACTATAAACTAGAATGTCATCAAAGAAAACTAGCACAGATTTCCTCAATAACTTCTTAAAAATAGTGTTCATAAGAGCCTAAAAAGTTGAATGGGCATTTGTAAGACCAAAAGGCATGACCATAAATTCAAAATGCCCACTGTGTGTCCTGAAAGCAGTCTTTGGTATGTTATCTTCATGCATCCTGATTTGGTGATAGTCTGATTTCAGATCTAATTTTGAAAAAAATTGAGTTCCATTCAGCTCATCTAGCAGTTCATCAATTATAGGAATGGGGAATTTATCTTTAATTGTAGATTTGTTGAGAATTTTGTAATCTCTACACATCCTCCAAGTACCATCATGTTTTTTAACCATCACCACTAGAGAAGAGAAAGGGCTGTTGTTGTGTCTTATAACTCCTTTCTGAAGCATCTCTTCAACTTGTTTTTCAATCTCTTCTTTTAAAAAATGAGCATGCCTGTAGGGCCTAATACAAACTGGTTTTGTTCCTTCTTCCAATGGAATTTTATGATCTATATTTCTATGAGGAGGAAGATGGGGCAGTTCATGAAATATCACCTGAAACTCCTGTATCAGCTGGTGCATGTCCATAGGTAGATTTTTAGCAACAGTCATTGGTGTAGATTCTTGTAAGTTTACACTATATAACTAGACCAAATACCCCTCTTCTTGTTCTCTAAAAGACTTATCAATGGTCTTTTCATTAACCAGTTGCAGCTTTTCTGGAACTATACCCTGCAGGGTTCTCTTCATCCCTTCACTCATGAAAGTCACTTGTAATTTCTGAAAATTCAAGGTGATATCCTCCAATGTCTTCATCCAGTCTTCCACCAAAACAATTTGGCTACCCCCTATAGGCATGACTAACAGATTGACCTGAATTTTCACTCCCTGACAATCCAACATTATTCCCTGACAAACTCCAGCTCCTTTAATCAGCTCCCCACTAGCCACCAAGACATTGAAATCATTGGATTCTGTCATATTTAACCCCTAGTCTTTTGACTAATTTGGCATTAATAAAATTGTGAGTTGATCCTGAATCTATCAAGATACTAATTGCTTGATTCTTGTAGTAACCCACTACCCTTATAGTATGAGAAGCATTGATCCCACTCAAGGCTTGAACTGAAATAGAAGGAGCTCCTTTGACCAAACTTACAGCTAACTCTACTGCCATAGAGTCTTCTTTAATCTCCTCACCATTCTCTTCACCTTCTGCATTTTCTGTCAGGCCTCCTTCTAAGATACCTTCTAATATAAACAGTTGTTTTCCCTTACACTGGTGTCCTCTATGCCATTTCTCATCACAAGTGTGTGACGCCCCTGGGTTCACACACGGCTGCAGTCCGAGGTGAAACC
>BQKN01059755.1:50752-61055 GCA_022839385.1 Asparagus kiusianus
ATGTGTGTGTGTGTGTGTGTGTGTGTGTGTGTGTGTGTGTGTGTGTGTGTGTGTGTGTGTGTGTGTGTGTATAAATAGAGAGAGAGAGAGAGGAAACTGGGGAAGCGCTAGCCAGCACTCCCCTGTGAGTTGCAAGGGCCTATGTGAAAAAAGGCAGACTGTAATCTCGTGACCCCAACTCTCTCTTTCTCTCTCGTGACCTAGACCCCATTCACAACCCCCAAAACTCCGCCTTGACCCTAACTCCCTCCCTCCCTCTCTCTCTCTCTCTCTCTCTCTCTCTCTCTCTCTCTCTCTCCCTCTCTCTCTCTCTCTCTCTCTCTCTCTTATGACCCTAACCCCGCCACCAACCAACTCCATCTTGACGCCAACTCCCTCTCTCTCTCTCGGTCGTGACCCCAACCCCCGCTAACTCTGCCTCGACCCTAACTCTCTCGCTCTCTCGCTCTCTCTCTCTCTCTCTCTCTCTCAGTCGTGACCCCAACCCCGTCGCCGACCAACTCTCTCTCCCTCCTCCGCGAGATTGAATCAGCGTTGCAAGTAATAACTCTAACCCTCTCTTTCAATCCCATTGATTGGATTGGCTTCGAGGAAATGGGTCTTTTTTTTGTGCTAAAATTGGTGGCTAAGGAGATGGGGTTTTGGATTATGGGTGTAGATCTATTATGGGTTTTTCCTGTTTGGTAGTTTTTATGCCCATTTCTGCTGTTATGTTGGTTTAGTTCATGTAATTCACTGATTTTCTTGTGTTTAGATTCAAATTATAAGTGTATTGGGATTATAGAAAAACCATCAGTTGCTCAAGGTTTTGTGTGGATGCATGATAATCATATTTTATTATAATTTTATACCCTCATTATCTATTTTATATGAATAAATATATCACTAATAATTATTTTTACCTTTAAATGTAGGTTAATGAAGAATAAATTCTAAAAAATCTCATCTCTCGTCAAAAGCCCTTGATTTAATGAAGAATTGAAGCAAAAGAGAAATCAAGAAGCCCATTGGAAAATCAAATTGCCAATTTATCCAAAGCCCCAAAGTAAAAGAATCAAGCCATGAATTAAAAAAGCCCAAAACGCCAAAGCCCATGAAGCAAAGCCTTACCTCTTGTACGCATTGTGAACAATCCAAAAATCAAGCTAGAAGCCCATGAAGCAAAAGCCCAGAACCAAAACAATAAAGCATGAATCATGAAAAAATAAAGTAAAGCTCAAAGGAAAGTCAAGAAGGCCAATGGAAAATCAACAAGCAAAAGGCCCAAGAATCCAAATCCAAAAGCTCAAAGGCTAAAATGATTCCTTAGGGCTGAAGTCTTCATCTAAGGGCTCTCATTCATTATGGTTTAATATAAATAGGGGTAGAGAGTGAGGGGTTAAAGGTGTAAAAATTTTATATCTCCATTTGGAGAGGAGGGTTACTCTTAATTGAGAAGACCTTCCAAACTTGTAACTTTTTGTTATAATTAATAAAAAAAATTCACCACTTTAAATTTTTCTTTTCTTCTCTTTATTGGATGATGAAGATGAAGCTGAAGATGGAGATTAATTTGAAGGTTTGTTTTTCTTATTTTCTCTTTTAATTCTTATTAGTTTAGATTTATTTTTATGCTTGTAGTTAGATTTTATTATTTAAATAGCCAAGAGGTTAGAACCCTCTTGCCTTAGATTTATTTCATGCTTATAGATTAGATTTATTCTATGTCTTTATTTTCTCGCATTTAATTCTTGCAATTTATTTTGTAGCTTAATTTTTATAATTTATTTTGCAGTTTAGATTTTATTTTCTTCCACTATTCACCTTGAGGCTAGAACTCTCTCGGGTTTAGTTTTTCTTTTTGTTCATTTTTATTTTATTTTTTTGATTTGCCTTTAGGCTAGAATCCTCTAGGGAATCACCTTTTTTTAAGAAGTGGATTCAATTATAGATTACCCATATCTTTAATTGAATCCGCCATCTTTAATTTCTTGAATTTTTTTTATTCTTAATTCTCCTTTTTGATTCTTAATTTTATTCATCTTTCCTTGTGAAAATTATTCATTCTTTGTCACATCCACTCTCACTTACAGCCCGATGGAATCCCTGTAGGATGAAAAGGAAGGGTTGAGAGTAGCAAGATACGGCTCAGCCAAAAAGCCGGGAGCGCTCAAGCAAACGATGCAAACCAGGCTTGCTTAGCTTACTAAGCTAAGCGCGAAGGAATTTCTCTAAGATTGCACGAGCTAGCTAGACGGTAGCTTGCTTCTAGAAGAATCTATAGTGATCCACTGGAACTCCATTACCTTTTCGCAATCTTCGGCTTGCCCAACGTGAGAGTATTGCGTTTTCAGCCTACACTATGCCGATTTACACCATATCACTTTCACTCTCTCTATCTCTCCATAATCACATTCACCCATCACTCCTATTTGTCACGCACACAACATAAGAACCGACTTTAATTTTCTCCTACAAAACACCTTCCTCGTGGGATCAATAACTTTTTATACTATAACTTGATTAGTTGTGCACTTGTAACTTTTTGGTATATGTTTATATCGCATCAAGTTTTTGGCATCATTGCCGGGGATGGTGCTTAAGTAGGATTTTATCTAATTTGGTTCTTTAACTTGTGTGTTTTTTGTGAAGGAACCTCTTGGAGCTTGAAGATCGCGGATTGGATATCTAGAATTTGAAAATTTGCTTTTGGGTAACTCTTCTTTCTAGAATTTTCAATTACACCCTTTAGCTACTTCTTCACAATTAGAGACAATTAGGACTTATAAAAAAAATTATTTTTGTCGACCATAATAAAATCCACCCTCCACTTTAACATTTACTAACAAGATAATAAATTCAGACAAATTTCCCCTCTCTCATTTGTTTGATTGTTAACCCTAATTAAAAAAAAGATTTTTTATTTTTACCATCCTTTTTAGTTGCTTTTAATTCATAGGGTTGTATTGCATATAGTTAGTAGGAATTCACCAAAGTGATTTGAGCATCTTAATTTGGCACACACTTCAAAATATTTTTAAGGATAAAACCCCATAATCAAGATAAGGTGAGGGATTTCATCACTCTTTCCTTAGCCCAAAAATCACTAATTCCTCACTACACCATCCAAGCCTAATAAAACTCATTATATATTGGCCCTAAGGATTCGAGCTCAATAAGGAACAAAGAATCCTTAAGTGAACTGGTTTAAGTTTTCTTGGATTAGTTAGTGTCTAAGGTAAGGTTTAGAGGTTGCGTAAAGCGCTCTGTAAGGAACGAGATACTTAATTAATCTCTGATCACCCTCTAGTACTATCTTTACCTGGCTGACTACCCGGGTAAAACTTTAATCTTTTCACTTTAGGTGTTTTTGGTTAGGAGCTAGTCTAGTTGAGTTAGGCTAAACCCTAGAGTTAGAGTGATTAAAAAGTGATTGCTTTTGATTTGTTTTAGTTAGGATTTTCCTTTTTCTTCTCATAAAAAAGAAACTAATTTTTTCTCCTTAAAAAAATTATTTTGGGTGTATGCAAACGTGGATTAGGGTTAATACACATCGATTAATTCACTTTGAACCAATCATAGAAATGGCGTATCCTAATCCACCCATTCTTCAAGATATGTGCTATCCCATTAGGAATGTAATCCCCTCTTACATTAGGCTCCCCAAGGCAAATGAAACTAACTTTGAGCTTCGACCGTACTATATCAACATGCTTCCAAAATTTCGAGGGAATAAAACTGAAGATGCATATATTTTTATCTCAGAATTTGAGGAAGTATGTATGATGATTAAAATGAGAGAATTAACTGAAGATGCAGTCAAACTCAGATTTATTCCTTTTGCCCTCAAAGACAAAGCAAAAAATATAGCTATACAGCTTACCTATAAATTCCATCACAACTTGGGAGGAATTTGTCACCATTGTTCTTTAAAAAAATTTCTCAATCCATAAAATGGTGAAGCTAAAAAATAGCATCATGAATTTTAAAATTGTCCCGGGAGAATCTTTTTGGAAGTATTTTGACCGATTTAAAGATCTTTTCATCCAATATCCTCATCACGGTTTAGGAAAATGACGATTGTGCTAAATAATTTATGAAGGATTAGATTATTCTGCAAAAACTTTCTTAGAGTCAATGTGCCATGAGGATTTCATGAGGAAAAACGCTGATGAAGGTTGGGAGTTTTTAGAGAGTCTTTCTGAGAAAACCATGCAATGGAAACATTGTGATGATAGGGTTTCGTCAGTTTCCCAACCTAAATCTAGTGGTCTTTCCTTAGAGTCGAACATTGCCTCCGAAGCAAAGATGGCGACAATTTTGCGGAGGTTAGAAGGCTTAGAAATTAAAGAACGAGCTCCAGCTCAAATCAATCATGTTTCTACCCCGGGATGTCATAACTGTCAGTCTCCTACCCACATTTCAGAGGAATGCCCTCTCCTAGGAAATACTCATTCATTAGAACAGATGAACGCTGCATTCCAACGTATAATGAATGATCTATTTTCTCTAACCTACAATCCAGGTTGGAGAAATCATCCTAATTTTGCATGGAATCAAGGAAGTCTCCAAGGGAATCAAAATTTCAATCCTACTTCAAACCAATACTTTTCGAGGGGAACACAATTCTTTTCAATTCTCATCCACAATTTCAACAACCCAATCTGTCATATCAAAATCAGTCTCCTTTTCATCAAACTGTAATTCAGACTCCTCACAATCTAGATCAGGATAAACGTCTTAATGTCTTGAAAAATGGTTTGGAAACCATAATTAATGCCTCCACTCAAACCATAAATATGTTGACTCAAACATCTAGCACTTTGAATTCCTTTATGCAATCAACCGGACAAATGCTCAACTCCAACACTCAAGCTATAGCTAGATTAGAATCCCAACTTAGGACTTGTTTGGATTGAGGGGAATGAGGGTGAAGGGAAGTTAGGGGAACCATTCACCTTGTTTGGGAACACTTTGGAGGTGAAGTTAATTCACCTCCATTCACCTTGGTTCACCCCCTAATAGTATAAAAATTGTTACCCCCCAAATTAGGGTGTAACCAAGGGGAAGAGAATTCTCTTTCCTTCCCTTCCCTTCCCTTCACTCAGTTTCCCTTAACTTCCCTTCACCCCCTACAAATCCAAACAGGCCCTTAGTTAAGTAGCTAGTGCCATGAGTGAAAGAGAGAGAGAAAAATTTTCGAGTTAACCTATGGTCAACCCTAAGGACACAGGTCGATAATCAAGTAAGAACTCCTCCAAGTCAAACTCTTGATCCAGTACAAATTCATTCTACTTCTCCTTATGATGAATCTATTCAACAATCACCCCCCTCAGATGACCAAGAACCTGAAACCGAACCTGAGCCTGCTTTTGATAGGTTTAGACCAGTTGCTCCTTTTTCAGATAGACTCGGGCCTAGGAAACACTCCCCTCAAGAGGAGAAGATCCTAGAAACATTCAAGCAGGTTAAGGTCAATATTCCTCTCTTAGATATAATTAAACAAATTCCATCTTATGCCAAATTTTTGAAAGAATTATGCACTAAGAAGAGGAGAATAAATGTTCCAAAGAAAGTCTTTTAAGCTGCCAATATCAGTGATATGCTCTCAAATCTCATACCTTTGAAACGTAAGGATCCAGGTTCTCCTATCATTTCATGTGTCATTAGTAATACTCACATTGATAAGACGCTTTTAGACTTAGGGGTCAGTGTCAATTTGCTTCCATATTCAGTCTACCAACAATTAGGTCTAGGTGTACTGAACCCAACCCATTGCACTTTGCAGTTGGTTGATAGATCTGTCAAGGTCCCTATGGGTGAGTTAGAGGATGTTCCGATTAAGGTTGAAGATTTTATTTTTCCAATAGATTTCGTAGTCTTGGAAACACAATCCGTTTCCAATCCCAAAGGACAAACACATGTCATCTTAGGACGATCATTCTTAGCCACTTCTAATGCTCTCATCAACTGTAGAACTAGTTAATTGAAGCTGTCCTTTGGGAATTTGACTGCTGATCTCAACATTTTCAATCTAGAGGACCAACCAAATAATCAGCCTCTAGAAATAAATTACATTCAGGAAAGATCAAAAGAAGAAGAAGAGTCTGATTTGAGTTTTGAGAAAATTTTTGATGAAGAGTTGGAGTTTTTAGAAAAAGCAGATCAGGTCATTGAGAATGATGAAACAGTGTTAAATATTTGCTGCCTTGAATTAAATTTTGAAGAACTCTTTCTTTATGAACTTAGATTCTTGGAGAATAATCAACAACCAAATTTTCAGAACTCAACCATGAATCTTGGGGTTTAGGAAAATGCTACAGAAGAATTGGTTGTTAGAAAATAAAAATTCACAGTACAAGAATCTAAGTTCATTAAGAAATATAAAATGCATGACACTAATAATACATACCTTATTTTGTTGCAAGAATTATTGAACACCCAGAAATACTTAGAATTTCACATTATTGATTATATTATTCTGAATTTTCTTAAAATCTGAGGAAGAATTTTTAACAATAAGGTAGGATTCAATGTAGAATACGGACTCTTCATGTTGAACCCTTCATTCTATATTGTTTGTTTTGTTTTATTTCAGAATAATAAAAAGAATTTATTCTTCTCTCATTCGAGAGTTTCTTATTCAGGTGTAAAAAAAGAAAAAAGAAAAAAGAGAAAAAAAAGAATAAATTTTTTTCCATCCTCCTCAGACAAAAGGTAATTGTAGTTTTTATCAGCCAACCAAATGTAAGTACTTCACTTCTTATCTACTTTACTTTGTGCATCATAAAGTTCGCATTGAGGACAATGCAAAATTTAGGTGTAGGGGTGGGAATTAGTTAATTTTTTTTCTTTATTTTACCTTTTTAGTTGCATTTTTTCCTTTTCCTTAAAAAATTATAAAAATATTATCACTTGCCAAATCAATAGAGTTATGTAATAATTGATTTATTTGTTAAATTTTAAAATTTTCTAATCCCTAGTTTGTTATTTACTCAAGTTCACCTTTTATGATAACTCTAAATAAATTTTTTAAGAAATAATTTTCAAAGTAGTATACTTTACTTAAGCCTTAACTTAGATTTTTTTTAAATAATAGAATTTATGCATGCTTAGCTTAGTGTTAAAAATATTTTCAAAGTGTCTTGATTTAAATATTTTTTAGAATATATACACATATACATATTGAAATAATAATAATAACATTACAAAAGAAGAGTGCGAAAAATGAGCACCAAAAGAAAAAAAACTCTTGAATTAAAGGTGATTCTATCTTATAAAGCCTAAGCTGACCGAGTAATTAAACCCAATGAGTATTTCCATACTTAATGACCTAAACCCAATTGGGTTGGGATCCATTGGCCCAAAACTCGTTAAAAAATATAGAATACGGACTCTTCATGTTGAACCCTTCATTCTATATTGTTTGTTTTGTTTTATTTCAGAATAATAAAAAGAATTTATTCTTCTCTCATTCGAGAGTTTCTTATTCAGGTGTAAAAAAAAGAAAAAAGAAAAAAGAGAAATAAAGAATAAATTTTTTTCCATCCTCCTCAGACAAAAGGTAATTGCAGTTTTTATCAGCCAACCAAATGTAAGTACTTCACTTCTTATCTACTTTACTTTGTGCATCATAAAGTTTGCATTGAGGACAATGCAAAATTTAGGTGTAGGGGTGGGAATTAGTTAATTTTTTTTCTTTATTTTACCTTTTTAGTTGCATTTTTTCCTTTTCCTTAAAAAATTATAAAAATATTATCACTTGCCAAATCAATAGATTTATGTAATAATTGATTTATTTGTTAAATTTTAAAATTTTCTAATCCCTAGTTTGTTATTTACTCAAGTTTACCTTTTATGATAACTCTAAATAAATTATTTAAGAAATAATTTTCAAAGTAGTATACTTTACTTAAGCCTTAACTTAGATTTTTTTTTTAAATAATAGAATTTATGCATGCTTAACTTAGTGTTAAAAATATTTTCAAAGTGTCTTGATTTAAATATTTTTCAGAATATATACACATATACATATTGAAATAATAATAATAACATTACAAAAGAAGAGTGCGAAAAATGAGCACCAAAAGAAAAAAAAACTCTTGAATTAAAGGTGATCTATCTTATAAAGCCTAAGCTGACCGAGTAATTAAACCCAATGAGTATTTCCATACTTAATGACCTAAACCCAATTGGGTTGGGATCCATTGGCCCAAAACTCGTTAAATGGTCACTTAGAAAGCCCGTTAAAGTAGAAAAAATCACCAAGAAAGAAAGAGTTAAAAATAATAATAATGAATAAATAAATAAATAAATAAATAATAAATAAAAATGCTAATAAATGTTTTATATATATAGTTATATTTGTATATATGGTCTTGAAAAATATTTTAGATCAAGCAACTTGAAAATTATTAAAAACAAAAAGTTAGCATGTTCTTTTCAAACTTTTAAATTAAATTTCTATGTTCGGCTTAGTTTTGTATTGCTACAATGAGAAGATTTTCTAGGAAACTTACCTTAGAGTTATTTATAAAAATGTTTTCTTGAGTATTAACTAACTTCAATTAGATTGTCTAAAATTATCAAGTAAATTGAGTTATTCACTGACCTCTTTAAATTGGCAAATTGACTGAATTTTATGGGTATATTCACTATAAACACTTACGAGACTAAAACTCGTCTAATAAGGTAACCTAGGAGTTTAAAGGCTTGTTGTATGCGCTAAATACAACCGTGATTCCTGCGAAAATGAGTTAGGATTTTTTTTTTTCTTTACTAGAGGACTAGCAAAAATTTAGATGTGGGGGTATTTGATAATCATACTTTATTATAATTCTATACTCTTATTATCTATTTTATATGAATAAATATACCACTAATAATTATTTTTATCTTTCAATGCAGGTTAATGAAGAATAAATTCTAAAAAATCTCATATCTCATCAAAAGCCCTTGATTTAATGAAGAAATGAAGCAAAAGAGAAATGAAGAAGCCCATTGGAAAATCAAATTGCCAATTTATCCAAAAGCCCAAAGCAAAAGAATCAAACAATGAATTAATGAAGCCCAAAACGCCAAAGCCCATGAAGCAAAGCCTTACCTCTTGTACGCATTGTGAACAATCTAAAAATAAAGCCAGAAGCACATGAAGCAAAAGCCCAGAACCAAAACAATGAAGCATGAATCATGAAGAAATAAAGCAAAGCTCAAAGGAAAATCAAGAAGCCTAATGGAAAATCAACAAGCAAAAGGCCCAAGAATCCATGCCCAAAATCTCAAAGGCTAAAAATGATTCCTTAGGGCTTAAGTCTTCATCCAAGGGCTCTCATTCATTATTGTTTACTATAAATAGGGGTAGAGAGTGAGGGGTTAAAGGTGTAAAAAATTTTATATCTCCATTTAGAGCGGAGGATTACTCTTAATTGAGAAGACCTTCCAAACTTGTAATTTTTTGTTATAATTAATAAAAGAATTTTTTCACCAATTTAAAATTTTCTTTTCTTCTCTTTGTTGGATGATGAAGATGAAGATGAATATGGAGATTAATTTAAAGGTTTGTTTTTCTTATTTTCTCTTTTATTACTTATTAGTTTAGATTTATTTCCATGCTTGTAGTTAGATTTTATTGTTTAAATAGCCAAGAGGCTAGAACCCTCTTGCCTTAGATTTATTTCATACTTATAGATTAGATTTATTTTATGTCTTTATTTTCTCATATTTAATTCTTAAAATTTATTTTGTATCTTAGTTTTTACAATTTATTTTGTGTTTCCGGTAAAAGTTGCTGTTTTCATTGATGTTCTCTTTTTTTCGAGATCTGTTACAACTTCAAGCGTTACAACAGGATAAAATGAAAACAAAAGGGTTACAACTTTAACGAAAATAAACACGAGATCCCGGTTTGGTACGGTCTCGCTTGCGTGGGTTGTTGGCCTGTGACGGGGACGTCGATATCCGTGGACCGCCGACTCTTCAAGATCCTTTCCGGTAAAATCCGGCAGAGTTTCGTCTATCCGCGGAGGGATATAGAAACAGAACTTCGTCGATCTGCGTGAGATCTAGAAGTATAAAGCGTATATCTCGGCTAACGCGAGATAATAGCTCTTCTCAGTGTCGCCTGCGAAGGGCAACACCAAGGAATAGGATGGGTGAATGAAGGGAGCTGATGAAGAACGCCTTACTCCTTGCTTCGGCAGGGCTTCGCCGCTATCTTGCAGACTCTGACTCCTCACTCCGGCAGGGCTTCGCCGCTCTCTTGCAGAACAATCATTGGCTAAGATAATTCAGCCTTGAATTGAGAGCAAAATCAGGAGCCCCTCAC
>BQKN01059756.1:1634-12990 GCA_022839385.1 Asparagus kiusianus
ACACCCCAAGGGGTGTCTCGGCTATGGCCGAGACACCCCCTTAGGGGTGTCCTCATACTAATGGTCCCCCCCCCTTTTTTGTTGGGTGTCCACATGGTCCCCCCTCCTTTTGGCCTCTTCCACATGGTCCCCCCAAGGGGTGTCTCCAATCTTTTTCATGCCAAAGTGCCTTTTTGGGGTGTCTCCAAGGTTGCTACACGCCGAAACACCTTTTTGGGGGTGTCTCCAAGATTATTACACGGCGAAACACCTTTTTGGGGGTGTCTCCAAGATTATTACACGGCGAAACACCTTTTTGGGGGTGTCTCCAAGATTATTACACGGCGAAACACCTTTTTGGGGGCAGCCCCTAGGGCCTCCTCTTGGCCTATAAATAGAGCCCCTTGGCCTCCATTTGAAGGGGCTCCCAATTCTTGGCTGAATTATCTTGGCTAGAATTGCTCTTGGTCTGAAGCGGCGAAGCCCTGCTGGAGTAAGGAGTGAGGTCTGAATTTTGAAGCAGCGAAGCTCTGCCGGAGTGAGGAGTAAGAAGTTCTTCATCAGCCCCTTCATTCACCCTTTCTTTTCCTTAGTGTTGCCCCTTAGCGGTGATACTAAGAAGAGCTAGTGTCTCGTTTTAGCCGAGATATAAGCTTTAAACTTCCAAGATCTCACGCGGATCGACGAAGTTCTGTTTCTATATCCCTTCGCGGATAGACAAAACTCTGCCGGATTTTCCCAGAAAGGATCTTGATCGACCGGCGGTCCACGGATATCAACATCCCCGTCACAGGCCAACAACCCACACAAGCGAGACCGAACCAAAACGGGATCTCGTGTTTATTTTCGATAAAGTTGTAATCTTTTGTTTTCATTTAATTCTGTTGTAACGATTGAATTGTAACAGATCTCAAAAAGAGCAATGAAAACAGCGACTTTTCCCGAAAACATGACCGGCAACGCGTGTTAGGCGTTGACTTATCCCTACTCAGGATTCGGGATAAAATTCCCCGTACGTGTGAAGTACGGATTTTGGTGTTATTAATAACAACCTGCCATAATATTGAATATGTGGGCTTTTGTTCTTTTTTTACGGTTAAGAACTAACCGGCAACGCGTGTTAGGCGTTGACTTATCCCTACTCAGGATTCGGGATAAAATTCCTCGTGCGTGTAAGGCACGGATTATGGTGTTATTAATAATAACATGCCATAATATTGAATATGTTGGCTTTTGTTCTTTTTTTTACGATTAAGAACTAACCGGCAACGCGTGTTAGGCGTTGACTTATCCCTACTCAGGATTCGGGATAAAATTCCCCACGTGTCTAAGGCACGGATTATGGTGTTATTAATAATAACCTGCCATAATATTAAATATGTGGGTTTTTATTCTTTTTTTACGGTTAAGAACTAACCGGCAATGCGAATTAGGCGTTGACTTATCCCTACTCAGGATTCGGGATAAAATTCCCGGTACGTGTGAAGCACGGATTTTAGGAGTTTGAAAAAAGTGGTGTCTTCTCCTAGGGCAAAGATGAACCCGATGCGGGAGAGGAAGAATTTTATATTCTATCTCCCAAAGCTGAAGAGAAAGAATTTTATATTCTATCTCCAGTCATAAAAGGAAACTCAAAGTGGGATCTCTACTTCAAGAATTCGGTAAGGTAAAACTAAGAGTGGGATCTCCACTCCGAGAATCAAAAAGATTCGAATAATCCTAACTGTCGGAAGGTTTGATTATCGAACTAAAAGATAGGTTCCTCGTTTATCGAGAGTGAATTATGATTTTGGCCCTAACTATAGGAAGGTTTGACCAAGCGGGAGTTTGAGATGACCCTAACGGTAGGAAGGTTTCATCACTCGATTTAAAAGTGGACCTCTCATTTATTAGAGGAATCGAAAGGAGATTTTTGTTGTGGCCTTAACTGTAGGAAGGTTTGATCGAGTGGGAGGTTTGAGACGATCCTAACTGTAGGAAGGTTTGATCGATTGATTTGTGGGCCACTCGTTCATTAGACGAATCGAGAGGGGATTTTGGTTGTGGTCCTAACTATAGGAAGGTTTGACCAGGTAGACAGTGGGAGTGGGAGTACAAATTATAGTGGGAGTGTTGACTTGTACAAATCACTTAAAGGGGGTTCTTGGTGTTAAGTGTCAAATACTTAACACAGAGGGGTTTGACAATTGTCAATGATCAGGATAATAAAATTCCAAGCACCATATCCGGACTCTAACAACGAGGATGTTGAGTGCACATATACATTGAAAGTTTGAGTGGATTTAACTGAAAGGAATTTTTTAGTGGTCCTACCGTCAATTAGTCTGATTTGTGGGGGATTCTGTGGTGGAAGACTGTGAGTCATCAACAAAAGAGTGTTCAGAAATCACAAGGGGTTTAGTGTTTATCACTTTGTTCGTAATGATCGGGTTATCCCTAAGAATATTATATTTAACATTCTTCCGGAACTTCCCGTTACATGAATTATCCACCCCCAGCTTCCATTGTGGAGCTGGGTCTGACTTTGTACTCAGTTACATGACCGGGTTATCATTAAGAATATTACATATAAAAATTCTCCAGGAACTTCCCGTCAACGGTAGGAAACAGTTTAGACTCATATACCTATTGGAGTATTGAAAGGAGCAGTTTATACTCTTATACTTGTCGAAGTGATGAGAAGCAGTTTATACTCGTATACTTGTCGGAGTAATGAGAAGCAGTTTATACTCGTATACTTGTCGGAGTAATGAGAAGCAGTTTATACTCATTTACTTGTCGGAGTAATGAGAAGCAGTTTATACTCGTATACTTATCGGAGTATTGCCGTTCTCATTCGGCTTATTCCAGCGTTATGACGCCGGCTTCAACCAAGGTTTGAATGCTATTCTTGATAGCAAAGCAATCCTTGGTGGGATAAAGGACCCTCCTGTGGTACACACAATACTTTTGATCCGCAGTATTATCAGCTTCTTCCTGATTTATGATAGGTGGTGCTTGATCTTGTTATTTTTAAGGAGGGATTCGAAGATGGCTGGAACGTCTTCGTCCTTGAAAGAGTACTCTTTTTGGAGTCTCGAATCTGAAGTGTTTCGCTGTCTCTAGGATTACCGTTGTGACGTTTGATTAGCATTAACAGCAGCTGCAGGTACCTTGCCCTTACCACGGGAGGCGAAGTTTGACTTCGGAAGGTTAGCCGTCGGTTGGCTTCTTTCAGCTTTCTTTCTTTTAAGGAAACGTTCGGCCTGCTCTCCGCGCATCCTCAACTCTTTCCAGGTGTTGGATGGCTCTACTCCCATAATTTCCAACATATCCTATGAGAGGTTGTTGTGACAGGTTTGAAGGATGAAGTCCTCTATGATTGGATCTTGGCAGTTCATCGCCTTATTCCGAAAACGTTTGACGAAATCGTCGACCGTCTCATCATCTTCTTGCTTCTCATCAAAGAGTGTCCTGATTGACACATCGACGTCATCATCAAAGAAATAAGCGAGGAATAGGCTCTCCAGGTCTTCCCAATTATTGATATTTTCAGACTTAAGACGGCGGTACCAATCGAAGGTGGGCCCGCGAAGGGTGCCAACGAATGACCAAACCATCAAGGCTTCATTGCCGGAGATCATACCTAAGTGGGACTTGAAGTAGATCAGATGTTGCATGGGCGAACCCTTCCCGTCAAACGACGTGAAGTTAATCAGGTTGAACTTCGTCGGGTATGCTATTCAATCCCACTCTCTTGGATAGGGACATGGAATGCCGGTCCTTTTCACCTCTCGAGCAGACATTAGAGCATTGATTTTGCTCTCGAGATCTTTTATTTTCTCATCCTCGCTCGTATCGGGGCTTGGACAATTTGTGAGAGGAACAACGAGGCCACCCCCGGTGTTGTCATCATTGACAGGACCACCCCCGGTATTATTGTCTTCAGCGGGACCACCCCTAGTGTTCTGATCAATAGGAGGGTTCTCAGTATTAAGGCGTTCATCCACATTTGAATCGCTACCTGCTTGGTAAGCAGTGTTACGACGGTTGGATTCGCCAATTTGATTCGACAAAGCTCGGATTTGCTGGTCATGTTCTTCCCTCATCCGCCACATAGTCATTTCCATTTCGAACTTGAAGTTCACTTTTTGCTTGGCCATGGCATACTCAATCATTTTGGCTACTTCCTCGGTGTTAATCATAAACACTTCGCGGGATTGACCTGGGCTGGAGACCGTATTGTCAGAAGCGACTGCAGAGTTGGCATCTGACACTTTATCATCCGAGGATAATCTTCTCTACATTCTATGGTAGTCCCTGCGTCTAGTGGTCCCTGCGTGTAGCCGAGTCAGACGATGTGATACGAGGGGGTCAGAACTAGAAGGTCGAATCGATTTTCCTTTATCAACCATATTGATGGTAACTTCTAGGGGTAAATCACCTTGAACGACCGATCGTTTCTTACGGAGACGCTTTGGTTTAGACTTAGCATTTCCGTTAGAGATCCTCCCGAATACCGAGACCCTCTGCAGAGCGGTCTTGGGGTAGCTACACGCTGATAATACTGCCCTGATTAGTTCGACGCACGGGCAGTGAGATTTTATTTCTCGGGTATATCTCTTCCGAGACTTGTTCATACCCCCAGCCTAATAGTACAACTCATCGGTCAGATGACCGGAGTAACCTATCGTGTATTGACACGACTCCCCTGGTATAACATTGTCATCGTCAGATGAATACGTTTCTTTCAGGGGACTCGCCGCTTTATTAACATTCTCAAGAGTCACGTGTTTAGAACTACGCTTTTGGGAGCGCAGGATCTCAACAGGTTCTTGATTTTGGATACACACCCCCAGGCGGGTGGAAACTGGAGTTTTCTTTTTATGAGAAGGCTTGAAATTGTTGCGAGGGCATGTGCGACCCCCAGCTCAACAAGTCGCTCGGGGTACAGTCACCGGACCCAAGAGTTCTTCGATTTGAACTTTGCCTTGATCCTCGTGCAAAGGACCCAGGTGATCGACTATCCTCACCTTAAATCGGGACGAATCCACGCTATCACGGTGCTCCGTCGGAGGTACGAAACTCGAAGGGATCGACGAAACATGTGCATAACGTCTTCTATCTTTACCCTGACGCAGGTCAGACTTAAGTGACCCGCGGGTTGGAGGGTCGGATCCAGGTGACCCGCAAAGTGGAGGGTCGGATCCAAGTGACCCGCGATTTGGAGGGTCGGATCCAAGTGACCCGTGATTTAGAGGGTCGGATGCAAGTGACTCGCGAATTGGAGGGTCAGATGTAAGTGACCCGCGATTTGGAGGTCGGATCCAAGTGACCCATGAAGTGGAGGGTCGGATCCAAGTGACCCGCGATTTGGAGGGTCGGATGCAAGGGACCCGTGATTTGGAGGGTCGGATCCAAGTGACCTGCGAAATGGAGGGTCGGATCCAAGTGACCCATAATTTGGAGGGTCGGATGCAAGTGACCCGCAATTTGGAGGGTCGGATCCAAGTGACCCGCGAAGTAGAGGGTTGAATCTAAGTGACGTGTAAAGTGGAGGGTCGGATCCAAGTGACCCGCTTTTCTCGATCTTTTCGGCTGCCTTCTTAGACTTTAGCCTCCAAACTTTGTGTAGTTTTTGTGGCTTCTTTTCCACTTCTTCCCTCTGTAACTTTTTAGCCTCTTGCATAAGAATTCTTGCATGTGCAAGCAATACGCGTCGCCTTTGGATCCACTCCTCAAGAGTTGAATGGGTCCTTTTGACTTGAACTCATTCATCCGTTGATAATTTGGAGGAGAGGGCATTTGTCCGCTGTTGGGACGCTTGGCGTTGCCTAATTTTCAGATTCGCCTCGTAACGGATCCCGTCAATTGACTTTAAAGCTCTAGCGAGTTGGCGTGCGAGGCGTTGGCATTGCCTTTGGCGAGCTATCTTCGATAAAGTAGGCGCGCCTTCTAAACTCAACTCCTTGATTGAGGACGAGTTCAGATTTGCAGATCCGGACTTGTTGGAGGCTGGAAGGGTGTTGCAAGATTCAGCTACCGCAGCAACGGGGGCATTGATCTTCCTACACTTGCGAGAAGCGGAGGATCTGGAGGAGGAGGACGAGATGTATTCTTCATACTTGTGTTGGTCGAACTCGTATTCGACTGCCTCTTCAACCGGGATCTTAAACATCGGTTGCGACACGACGGCCTCGACAGCGAGACCATTGGCTCCCACTGTGGTCGCCAGTTTGTTTTCATCGAAAATTATTTTCTTCGTTGTATAACTCATTACAACTTTGATCGTTACAATAAATTCAAAAATATCGGTCTTTTTATAAGACCTTTACACAATGAAAATAAAAGATACAATTCTCTTAAAAATAAACGCAAGATCCGTTTATCACTCCTGCTTGCGTGGGTGTCTTCTCCGGTGCCGAGGTTTATCCGTGGAAAACCGTCGATCAGATCCGATTGCTAAAAAATTTGGCAAAGCTCCTACTTCACCAAGGAAGTATTTGTTTGAAGCGCTGAAATCGACCAAGCAAAATCGGTAGCTCTTCTCGAGATTAAGACAAAGCCTAATCTCGAGGAAAGGATGGGAATGGGCTTCAGATCCTTCAAATTGCTCCTTCATTATGTTGGGATTCACCAGGATCTCGCTAGCCCTTACTGAAATTCGTGCTCCTTTGACTCCTCAATCCGGCAACACCTCCTCGTCTTGATAATTAATCCCCCCTTTGAAATGAGCCACTGAGCCCGTATATATAGGCTTCGGTTGGGGGGGTTTTGGATTAGAATGAGTGATTTGGCCTTATCTTTAGTTAATAACGGCCTAACCACGTTTGTAGATGATATCTAGGTAGTTATGAACCTCTAGAACAGAAGAAATCGATCGAAACAGCCTAAAAATGTGTTTTGGAGGTTACAAGCAGTTCTAGGCACGAGACGGATTAATGTGACCCGCGTGTGTAGGCATCAAAAATTGCCGATAGGTCCCCGCAAACAGCTCAGTGTCAACGAGCAACGATTGAACGCCACTACCCGGTTCACAAGAGTTCAAATGACGGCGGTAAGCGCCTGAAGTGAACCGACGAACTACGTGAGCCAACAAATCTCAGAACAACGGGGACACGGACTGACCGGAAACCCCGTGATCACTACAAACGAACCAACACTCTTCAACTCCCGTTGGTCCCACTGATAATCCAACCGATGGGATCTACAGAGCTCGCCGTCAGAATTCCAACGCATCCGAAAGTACTCAAATTCGTGTTCGGACGAGAAATCAACGGCGGGACAACGGCGGACAGTCTCGGACTGAACCGGGGAACCCTGGGACATCTCGGCAGGCTCAAAACACCCGAGGGGTGTCTTGGCAAAGCCAAGACACCCCAGGGGTGTCTCGACTATGGCCAGCCGAGACACCTCCTTAGGGGTGTCCTCACATGGCCGTGGTCCCCTCCCTTTTTGATGGCAGCCCACATGGCCCCCCAAAGGGTGTCTTGGCCTCCTTTTTACGGCGAAATGCTTTTTGGGGTGTCTCAAAGTTTGTTACACGGCGAAACGCTTTTACGACGAAACGCTTTTACGGCGAAATGCTTTTTGGGGTGTCCCAAAAGTTGTTACACAGCGAAACGCTTTTACGACGAAATGCTTTTACGGCGAAACGCTTTTTGGGCAGCCCCCTAGGCCTCCTTGGTGGCCTATAAATAGACCCCTTGGGTCTCCATTCTCTTGGCCTTGGTTTTGGGAGAAAAATTTCTGATCTTGAGCATTAGCCTTTGAGATCTGAAATTTCAGAGAGGAGCGGCGAAGCCCTGCTGGAGCGAGGAGTCGGAGTATTCAAGAGAACGGCGAAGCCCTGCCGGATCAAGGATTCTCCTTCACCCCCTTCTCTTTTCCCTTAGTGTTGCCCTATAGCGGTGATACTAAGAAGAGCAAATATCTCAATCATCTGAGATAGGAGCTGTTGGTTTCCATATCCCCTCGAGGATAGACGAAACTCTGCCGGATTCTTCCGGAAAGGATCTTGATCGACCGGCGGTCCACGGATATCGACATCCCCGTCACAGGCCAAAGACCCACGCAAGCAAGCACCGATAAACGGGACTTGCGTTTATTTTTGAGAGGGTTGTAACTTTGATTTCTTTGTTATTCGATTCATTGTAACGACTGAAGTTTTAATGAAATCAGTAATGAAGGCAACTTTCGACGAAAACAAGCTGGCGACCACAGTGGGAGCCAACGATCTCGCCGCCGAGATCGTCGTGACGCAACCGGCCTTCAAGATCCGGGTGAACGAAGAGATCGAATACGAATTCGATCAGAAGAAGTATGAAGAGTACCTCTCATCCTCCTCCTCCAGATCCGCCTCCCCGAACCGGCGCAAGAAGACATCCTCTTCCAAGAGTGTTCGTGGGACGTCCAGCTCCAAGACCCAAGAGCCCGTTGCCGCCGCTGCCTTCGCACCACGCAACAACCCCGAGCCGTTCAACGTGGTCAAAGCAGCAAATCCGGCTCTCCCATCAACCTCAAAGGCGATGGATGATGCAACTCCAGCCCCGTCAAAGAGGGCGCTCCAGAGACGTCGTCAACGCCTCGCCCAACAACTCGCCAAGGCCAAAGAGTCAAAAGATGGAGTGCGATATGCAGAGGACTTGAAGTCGAGGCAGCGACAAGAGCAACGGCAAGCAATCAACCTCCCCTCCAAAACAGAAACGAACGAATGGGTTCGTGTGAAAAGGAACCGTTCTACTCTTGAGGAGCGCATCAGGAAGCGTAAGGCATTGCTTGCGCATGCCCGAGCCCTGCTGCAAAAGGCGGAGGGAATACAGAAAGAGGAGGTGGCCAAAAGGCCATCCACAAGCAAATGGGTGTGGTTGCCAAAGTCAAAACCAACGCCTCAAACACAAAAGGGTGGAGTTGCTGCCCAAGTTTTACCAACACCAGCACCTTCAACCAAGATGGGTGGAGTCATCACCCGAAATTCATCCAAATCAAAGCCTGTTCCTCCGGCGCCTTCAACGGAGCAAGGTAAAAACGGGGATCATTCAAGATCCCAAGTTCCTTTGATGGGTCGCCTCGGTCCTCTACCAGAGAACCAAGGAAGAGTACCCGTCAAAGAACGATTGGGACCATTGAAAGGTCCCCAAGTTGTAAATCATACCAGGGGTAGTATTAATCTCCCTAAGAAAGATGACAAAGGGAAATCCCCCATCACCGACCGTATCGGATTGCGAGTCGAATTAAAAGAGCCCGTTCAATTTATAAGCTCGCAAAAGCGTAAAATTGAACGGGCCACTCTTGAAAAATCAAACAAGGCGTCTCATCCCCGAAGGGAGGCACACTCATCTGAGGATGAGAGTGTTATATCAGGGAACACATACCAACATTCTGTGGGTTGCTCCAGCTACAAGGTTGATGAGTTGTACTACAGGGCTGGGGGTATGGAAAAGCCCCAAAAAAGATGTATGCAGGACATGGAGCCCCGCTGCCCGTGTGCCAACATCATTAAGGCGGTACTGTCCGAGTGTTGTTGTAACGCTCCTCCAAGAAGAATTTCGGTGTTCGAAAGACTCTCCAAGCCGAGGCATTTCCACAAGAAGAAATTGCTCCGCCAGGAAGACGAGTATCCAAGAGTGTCGGTTAACATGACCGGCAGGGGAAATTTAACGCAACCCTTCAGCATAGAACAGCTTGCTGAGATAGCCCGGTGCATGACACGGTTGCGGCCCGGAACCAGCGGCCAAAAGAACTACCAAAGGGTACCAATCGGGCTCTCCTTAGAAGAAGAAGAATCAGAGGCTGATTCGGACTCCTGCTCGGCGGTGGCATCCGATGACACGGCCTCGAGTGCGGGCCAACCGTACGAATCGCTCATGTTCAGTGCTGAACAAGTATCCAAAATACTTGAAGAAGCCCTGGCCAAGCAAAAGGAAAGTTTCAAATTCGAAATGGAGATGACCCTGCAGCGGATGAGGGAGATGCACGACCAACAGATTGCGGCGCTAACGGTCCACCAAGGAGAACCACATCGGCGCAATCCAGAAGAGAATGAACGGGAGGCTGATAATATCCCTCCTGTCAACACCGACAATGGGGGTGGTCCCGCAGAAGATAATGCAAAGGAGGACCACGTCACCTCTCCCAGAAGCCACTCAAAGGCCGAGACGAGCGATGACAAGAAGATGAAGGACCTGGAGAGCAAAATCAACGCCTTGATGAGTGCTCAAGAGGTAAAAAGATCCGGTATACCCTGCCCATATCCAAGGGAGTGGGAATCGATCCCATATCCGGCAAAGTTTAATCTAATTAACTTTACGCCGTTTGATGGGAAGGGTTCCCCTACCCAACACTTAATCTATTTCAAGTCTTATTTAGGAATTATTTCCGGAAATGAGCCCCTCATGGTGCGGTCATTCGTCGGCACTCTTCGCGGAGCTGCCTTCGATTGGTATCGCCGTCTCAAGCCCGGGAGCATCAACGGCTGGGATGACATGGAGGATATGTTCCTAACCAATTTCTTTGATGATAACACCGAGGTTTCAATCGGCACGCTGTTCGATGAAAAGCAAAAGAACGGCGAGACGGTTGAAAACTTCGTGAAGAGGTTCCGGAACAAGGCTATGAATTGCAGGGATCCGGTTAGCGAAGATTTCATTCTTGAGACTTGCCACAACAACCTCACGATCGACATCCTCGAGGCTATGGGAATGGCACCGCCGAAAACCTGGAAGGACCTTAAGGAACGCGGAGAAAGAGCCGAGCGATTCCTCAAAAGGAAAAAGGTTGAAAGGGGCCAAATACCAAACAATGTCCCACAACAGAGGAACTTTACCCCTAAGGGTAAAGGGAAAGCACAAGCGAATGCGGTAGATGCGAATCAAGTGTTTGAGGTGCAAGCACAACCGCAGCAGCCGCAACAGCAGCAACAGAGGGCGCCTCAACAACCCAGGTGGCAACAACAGCCCCAGAAGCAAAAGGTTGGGGAGCCGAGTGTAGGCATCGAAAATTGCCGATAGGTCTCCACAAACAGCTCAGTGTTAACGAGCGACGATGAACGTCACTACCCGGTTCACAAGAGTTCAAACGACGTCGGTGAACGATTGAAGCCAACCGATGGACTACGTGAGCCGACAGAATGTCAGAATCACGGGGATACGGATTGACCAAAAACCCCGCGATCACCGCAATCGGGCCAAACGCCTGCCGTGTCCCGATCACCACACTGGTAAACCAACCGATGGGACCTACAGAACTCCTCGACGGGCTTCCAACACAACCGGAATCAGTCAAATCTAAGTCCAGATAAAAGTACTACAGCGGAATCAACTAAAAAGCGCCCGAAGGAGGTGTGTCTCGGCATAGGGGCCAAGACACCCCCAAGGGGTGTCTCGGCGCCATGGCCGAG
>BQKN01059759.1:0-14628 GCA_022839385.1 Asparagus kiusianus
GGGTATTATCCCACCAAGGAGATAATAGCCGGGAGGGATCGTTTCGCCAAGGAAACGACCGCTCGAATCTCGGGATCTAAGAACCAAGCTTAGATCCGGAGTAGAACGATGTAGATCTGAGGATTAGCTTCTTCGAACTCCTGCCTTGTTTGTCGTGGGTGCTCGCCGAAAACTGAATCCGAGGGTCCAAGCTTCAAGCCTTCACAATTCCGAGTTGAGATGACAATCCGGCATAGTTTCGGCTCTTTAGAAGTTCAACCAAAAGTCCCCTCAAATGAACGAACACATGGCCTATTTATAGGCACTCAGAACTGTGCCCGCGCACAGTTCTGAGCCTAGCCACCCCTGGGTGGCTCAGCCATGGCCGAGCCACCCAGGGGTGGCTCGGCCACCGAGCCACCCTGGGGTGGCTCGGCTTGGGCCGAGCCACCCCGGGTTGGCTCGGTTTCGGCCGAGTTCCCGGGTGTTGGTTCGTTTCGTCGTTTTTTTTTTGGTGTTTCCGGTTCTCCGTCGTTCGGATTTGATTCGGTTTCTGGAATCGACTCCTTGACTTGATTCCAAATATGGCAGTTAATCCGTTTCTGAGTTCGAGTCCGGGATTGATCTTGATTCGATCGTTATATCACCGAGTTCGCTCTTGTTTAGATGACTCAGTGATTCCCCGAAACGTTGGTTTGATTCCACGTGCGAACGTGTTCCGTTGCTTGTGTGCCTCGTCGTCTCGAACTCTCGTTGATTTGTCGAATCATCGTGCCGAGCTAAGCTAAGGGACCTATAGGCAATTTTACACGTCTACAGATACCCCCTCCAAAATGTTCCAGCCTCATTCTTTTATAGAGGAGTCTGGAATATTTTGGATATGATTGTCCCTACCCTTTGTCGGTGTAACGGGACCTGGAACGACTTTCGTTCTGTATTCCTTCGCTCCTTCAGGCTATTCGGTGCTTCGTCGAACGCTTGTAAGGATTCCGGTGCTGCATTTATTGTCTGACCGTCGTCGGAATTTGAACTTGAAGTCGATTCCTGATTTTTCAATCTTTTAGCTTATGCTGGTTGGTTCGATGTACAACAAACCCCCGATCGTTGGTGTTGAGTCTTCTTTTGCGACGTGTTGTCCGGTGTCGTGTTATTGAGTTATCCTTAAGAATATTTTAGAAAAAATATTCTCCAGGAACTTCTCAATAAATAGGGAATAGTTTATACTCGTATACCTTATTGGAGTATTTCCGTGCTCAAAATAAGCTGAACCGGCTTGAAAATGAGCCAAAAAAGGCAGTAATTTGGCTCAAAAGATTTCTTCCGTTCTTTCCGAATGTGTGGGAGAGACAGGAATAAACCAAGGATGAGACTCTCAATTGATTCGGAGTCGTTTCGATGCTCGATTCAACCCCGTTTGGACTGATCTGGACTGGTCCGGTTCGGTTCAACTTGGTCCGGTCCGGTTCAACTTGGTTCACCTTATAAATAGGGGTCCATTTTTTTTCTTTTTCTCTTTTCTTTTCCTCCTCTCTAGGGCCGGCCCCCCCTTGATCTCTTTCTTGACTTTTCTCTTCCCTCGAGCATCCGTTCTCCCTCAAACCTAGATAGTTGTCCTAGATCTAGGGTTCCTTTGGATCTTGAACTAAAAAATCCCTCGAAAAACCATTTTTTAGAATTCCTCTCAGATCCCTCGAGCACGTGGTGAAAGTTTCCTAAAAGGTCTCATCTTCGTTGGATCTCGAGTCTTTCTTCAGGTAAATCCTCCACAATTTTGATCTCTTTCATGCTCAATTTTAATTTATGCATTTGTGGGATCGCATGTGAGGGTTGAGGGTGTGATTTGACGCCTCGAGTTAATCTTTCAGGGGGGTAGATCTGATAAAAAAATGATCTTTTTTCTAGATCTGACTTCTTCATTTATTTTGCAGCTCGTTATGTCGCGTGCCTCGAGAGGTCGTTCCCCTGCTATGTCGGCTGATGGCGCGCCTCCCTCCTATGCTGGTGAGCTATTTTTGGCAGCATTTGGAAATTTACAAATTAGCCCTTTTTCTCTTAAAAATTTGTAAATTGATCCTTTTTACCCCCACGTTGTTCTCCTTGGCGAGGCAATCGGGAAGAGCCTTGATTCTCCTTGGTGAGGATCGACGCTTTTGGCATATTTGGGAATTTTGCAAATTAACCCCTCTTTTCTTAAAAATTTGCAAATTGATCCATTTTACCCCACGTTGTTCTCCTTGGCGAGGCAATCGTGAAGAGCCTTGATTCTCGTTGGTGAGGATCGACGCTTCAAAGATATGTTTTGCTTGGTCAAAACCATATCTCAAAATTAAAGGGGGCGATTTGACGCTACATTGCGCTTTATAAGGCAGGGATATGTTGTTGACATACCCTGTGTTGTGATTGCACAATATGGCCAAATCGTCTCACCCTTTATAAGGCAATGACTCTATCTTAACTATTTGTAAGATGAGTTCAATTTCCTTTTATAATCGGGACTAATTAGTGTTTAACTGTTCACTTTGCAGTGGGATACCCTTCTGGATCATTCTCGTCCCACGCAGTCTGTGGGCATCGTGGCGAGTATTACTCGATCTCCGACGATCCTTCTCCTATTCCAGCTACTCCTCAGTTTGCTTCGGGCACGTCGACTGAGGTTGCCCAGGTGGTGAGGGAAGGTAGTCATCGAGCCATTCGTCAGCTGATCACAGATGTGCCTTTTGTGAAGGATGCCAGCTCTACTCAGCCTCTTCGGAAGAGCGACTTCCTGTTTGGTGATTCCGTCGATGACCCAGAAGCCGTATTCATTGACGCTGAGCAGTGGCTCCACAAGACCGGCAGTGGCTTCATATACTTGCCGGAGATTCCTCAGCATCGCTCATTGACTGAGCTCAGGCGTCAGGCTGTGACACGGGAGATGTCGTGGCGCTTGACAGAGGATCATGAGAGCGTCCATTGCGGCTATATCACCCATCAGGCAGCTCCTGGCTCGAGCAGGAGTCACATCACCGGATTACATCCCGGAGTGTTGGGACTAGATGCACCACCACGTAACGAGCTTCTCGCCACTGCTTTGACCTTGAGGAATCGCCTCGCTGCCCTAGGACGGGAGATGCCTGCGACTCGTCACAGGATTTATGGTTGGGTCCACTCTTCGGACAAGTCTTGGTGGAGTCGCATGACGACATACGTCTTGAGCCGATGGGGCGAGGAGTTGCACGCTTGCGGTTTGTATGCAGCCGTTCGTGCCACCATGTATGGCTTGCCTGTCAGTTTGAGACATTTTTGTGCTTTGTTCGAGCTATATAATCCAGACTCGAACACTTTTCTGACCCGGCAGGGGGAGTTGGGCTTGGCTCTTCACGAGATGCACCGGATTTCTGGCTTGCCTATGGGACAGATGTTATACCAGGAGTACTTTCCCTCTAATCGTGAATTGGACCAGTTGAAGGATCGCATGCCTGATCGCTATGAGACTCTATGGGATCTCACTTGTCATTATCACATTGCTTTGGCACAGTCTGAGCCTTTAGCGAAAAGGACCAAGGCCTCCGTGAGTCTGAAGCAGTTTGCGAACTATTTATTCAAGAACCTGGAGAACAGTTCTGGCGAGGCTATTTGTGAGTTGGCCCCACTTACTCCTTCAGAGGTGAACAGTTTGTTGAAGAAGATTGATGCTCACTCCTACACCACTAGCAGTCCTGAGGGTGGCTTCCCTGCGAAGACCAGATTCAGATCTTTCTTATGGCATGCGACCACTCCGATTCGGCCGATGACTCTTCTTGCCGGTTATCTCGCTATTTGGTTGAAGAAGTGTGTGGTTCCATACCAGTCTGGTGATGCATTGCCTTTAGAGGTGCTCTACCCGGCCGTTCAGCTTGCTTATAAGAAAGAGCTTTCACTTCTTCCGGTGATGGTAGCTGACATTCACCAAGGACTTCGACAGCTTTCTAGTGCCTTCACACGGAAGGAGACCGATTTGCCAGGTCAGATTCCCACTCTTAAGGTGGAGCTTCCGTACGCTTATCTGATGGCCTGGTTCATCCTCCACCGCTCGGATATGATGTCAGTGCCGAACGCCCCAGATCACTCTGTTCCCCTGCTATAGTTGCTTGAGAATGGCAGGTGGGAGGGCCGAGGATTTTCTGATGTCAGACAACAGCTGCAGGTCCACAAGTGTTGGGCATTCTCCACTTGTTTTCCGCAGTTCTCCGGCCGGTACGGCGAGTGCTTGATAGACGATGAGAGACCGAGAGAGTATCGGACTCACTTAGACATTGGCTGCTTCAACTGGCTGGTGAACATCAGGCCTGGCTATCTGACTTTTCGGGTGAGGGATCAGTGCTTCATAGAGCCATATCTACCCTGCCGATTCGCTCGCCAGTTTGGCTATGATCAGCTCTACATCGGGAATCCTCGTCAGTAGCTTCGGACCCATAGTGGTTTGATAGACGGTCTCCGTGCATGGTTGTGGACCGTGACTGGCTGTACTGGTGCTAAGTTCAGCCTCCCGAGTATTGATCGACAGTTGAACCTCACTTTCTTGAGTTACAAGTGGTTACTAGCAGCTAACAAGACTATCCCCGTGAAGCCGATTGCAGAGATAGAGGCTGAGAAAGCTTCTCAGATTGATTCCCTTAGGATTCGGGAGAACGCTCGTGCACAGAGGGCGCGGAACAAGACTCGCCGAATTGATGAAGAGGGCCAGAGGACATTCCATTCCACAGACGAGGTTTCAGGCGGCGATCCTGAAGATTATGATGACCTTTCCGAGCGAGGTTTGCGATTCAACTTTTCCCTTTATCTTCCAGAAATATTGAAACTGACTATGGTTTGACGTTTCAGGGACCACAGTTGATCATGATGAAGAGTTTCATCCTCCTCCTCAGGCGAGACCTTCGATCCCCACTGCTAGGCGGAAGAGATTAGCCCGTAAGCCGCGTGCAGCTTCCCGAGCTTCTGATATGGACTTGGCTGGCGATGATCCTGCCGGTGACGGAGGTAATATCCATCCTGTGAACCATTCTCTTGGTTATTCAGAATATTGACTCATGCTCTTCTATCTCTATATAGGAGCACGTGGAGAGAATGAGATGAGTCCCGATCCCATTCCCGTGTCTCCCGATGAGTCTGACCCACCACCCCCTGTAGAGAGGCCTACAGGGGTTGCTGACATTAGAGAGGAGATCAATGTAGGACCCGATTCCGTGAATCCAGGTACATCTAACACTGACACCGTATTTCTTTAGATAATACACGAATGAATTTGTGTATCTTCTAACTGTCCTCTACTTCTTGCTTCTTCAGATAATTTGCAGGAGGCGAATCCTGGAAATGAAGAGGCTGATGCACCCGTGAGAGGTAACTCATTTCCATTAGTTGTAGTCTCTTCACTCTTCTTTGGCACTGATATTTTTTTATATCAGATTTCTCCATCGATGACTTTGACGAGGGAAGCTTGTTTGCGGACACTCCCATGATGCGCTACATATATAGCTCTCCTCAGATCGATGACCAGTTACCTGGGGATATGTTTTCTGAGCGCGCCTTCGCTGAAGATCCCGAGGATGGTTTCTTTGAAGGTATGTGCTTCTTTCTGAGTTAATTATAGGACTAGCCAATCTTGACTAATGCAACTATAATGTAACGCCTCTGCGAATTTTGTTTTGTATCTGGCAGGAGCTTTTGTTGAGAAAGACCCTGTTGAGCCGGCTGTGAGACCAACTACACCAGTTGATGCATCTACAGTCGTTACACCTCCACTACCCCCAGCGGATCAAGGGGAAGAAGGTATAAGTTAACTCATTGAAGAGTGTTATTCCTTTTTCTTATTAAGGCTTTTGACGGACTTCTCCCTTTTTTGTGTAGGGCGTTCTTCTCGTCTTCATGTCTTAGTGAAGGAGTTGTTATCTGACGACGATCCTGACAAGGTCGTCATCTGCATAGACGTTCGTTCCTTCTTCTCCTTTGTGAATGCTATGATCGGCAAGCTCTTTCACGATGGACTTTCACTTCACCAGTTTAAACCTCTCCTTAATTCCAGAATCAACTTGATAAGGGAAGCAGGATACCCAGATTTGGCGAAGGCCATAGTTGATGATATCGACTGCCTAGAGCATGAGCTTCAGATGTTTCGTGAGCTTCGAGATACCGGAGCCTCTTCCTTCATTGCTGCTGAGCTGGAGACCCATTTACAGTCACTGCGCGATACTCAGCTTCTTGCTAGTCTTGAGGTTCAGGCGCAGCGAGACCGAGTAGCTCGGGTTGAGACCGGCCTTGCTACCAGATTATCTTCACTTGCCGAGCTCCGCTCTTCTATTTCTTCTTGTGGGACCAAGATAGATCAGCTTAGAAAAGAACTCCGCGAAGAAGAGGAGACTTTTGGCATTCTTCAGATGACAGAAGCACAGGACCAGCAGACCTGTACGGCTTTGTCCGATGAGTTGAAGTCTTTGAAGCAGAGGCTAACCGAGATCGAGGAGGCTGCTGCGAAGACTTCGACCGCCACCGAGGAGTCCCTTAGGGCTGAACTTAGGCAAGCTTATGATGAGAAGCTGTCTAAGGTCAGCCAGCAGATTTTTAGCCACAGTCTTGATGTCTGATTTTGTTTACTGAGTGTTTTGACTCTTGACTCTTTTAGTGAATTTCCTTTTTATCTTTATTATGATTCGTCATTCCGTTTGAAATGATTGACCACAATACTCATAGGATTTTTGGCAAACCCTCAGCCATCAACGGGTTTGATGAGCCTTTACCGACTACCGTTTGAGTCGGGCTAGCATGCGAATTGTTTAAATCCGTTCGCATGTAACGTTGCGCTCAGAGATTGAATTCTCTGAGACTTTGTGCTATGATGTCGAATACATAGACTTCGCCATTGTTACGGGAATAGGCTACCCGGCGACACGTGTGAGGTGTTGGCTTTAGGATTTTTGGCCAACCCCCAGCCTCTAACGGATTTGATTAGCCTTTACCGACTACCGTTTGAGTCGGGCTAGCGTGCGGATTGTCTAAATCCGTTCCACACGTGACGTTAAGCTAAAAGAGTTAACCCTTTTAGTGCTACGACGTTGAATACGTAGACTTCGTCTTTCTCCTGTGAAAAGACTAAACAGCAACGTGTATGAGACGTTGACTTAGGATTTTTGGCAAATCCTCAGCCTTCAACGGATTTGATGTGCTCTTACCGACTACCGTTTGAGTCGGGCTTACATGCGGATTATTTTAATCCGTTCCGCATGTGACGTTGCGCTAAAGGAATGAACTCCCTTAGACTTTGTGCTACAACTTTGAATATGTAGACTTTGCCATTGTTATGGGAATAGGCTACCCAGCAACGTGTTTTAGATGTTGGCTTATCCCTATTTAGGCTTTGGGATAAAAGACCCCAGAGTCAGACTCTGGTATCTTTTTCTACGGATAAAGACCAAACCGACGACGTGTATTAGGCGTCGACGTATCCTTTCTTAGGATTCAGGATAAAATTCCCCATGCGTATGAGGCATGGATTTCGGTGTTATTAATAACAACCTGCCACAATGTTGAATATGCGGACGGGTGTTCTTTTTAACGGTTAAGAACTAACCGGCCGCGCGTGTTAGGCGCAGACTTATCCTTACTTAGGTTTCAGGATAAAATACCCCAGACTCGAACTCTGGTGTCTTTTTCAATCGGGAAAAGACTAAACCGGCAACGCGTGTTAGGCGCAGACTTATCCCTGCTTAGGATTCGGGATAAACTTCCTAAGATGAATCTTAATTTTATAAATTTTGGAAAAAGAGTTGATGTGGGGAAGGAAGAATTTTATATTCTATTCCCTGGATAAGGAAGGAAGAATTTTATATTCTATTCCTTGTTTCTGGAAAGGAAGAATTTTATATTCTATTTCCAGTGCAAGAAGGAAACTAGAAGTGGGATCTCCACTCCGAGAATCCGGAAGATCTAGATAAACCTACCTTTTATAGGATTGGTTATCTGATCGAAAAAATGAGTTCTTCGTTTATCGAAGAGAAATTTCAACTTCAGTTACAACCATAAAAAGGTTGAACCCAAGAGAAAAGAAATGGAGTTCTTTCGTTCATCGAAAGGGGACTCCGAACTGAGAGTGAACCTTTTTGGTGGACTCACTGTCAATTGAAATTGATCAGCGAGGGATTTTGGTGGTAAAAATAAAATTGGGTTATCCTCTAGAATATTAGGGGTAATATTCTTCAAGGAACTTCCCGATAAATGAGTTGTCCTGAACGTACTAGGGATAGTACTTTTTCAAAAACTTCCCATTTATTGGCATTAATTGCCTGTTACCCTCTAAAGAAATTAAGCGATAAGCGCCGTTCGAATAGACTGTGTCTATTACAAACGGTCCTTCCCACTTAGGTTCGAATTTACCTTTCTTCTTAGAGGTGAGGATTATTGGTCGACGAGCAGCGAGGACCAGATCTCCTTCCTTGAAGCTTCTTTGGCGAACCCTTTTGTCAAAAGCTCTGGATATCCTGGCCTGATAGAACTCAATGTGTTGTTGAGCTTCCAAGCGCCTTTCGTCCAGCCTTTCGAGTTCTTCGAGACGCTTCTGATGCTGCTCTTCGGTCGTCATCTCCGTTGCGAGAGCGATCCGAAGGGAGGGGATTTGAACTTCCAGGGGTAGCACAGCTTCACATCCGTACACCAACGAATATGGGGTAGCTCCCGTGGGTGTGCGTATGGTAGTGCGATAAGCCCAGAGTGCTTCTCCGAGCTTATCGTCCCAATCTCGCTTGTTGGTTTTCACGAGCTTTGACAGAATCTTGATGATCGTCTTGTTGAAAGCTTCAGCTAACCCGTTCGCAGCGGGGTAATAAGCTGTCGACAAAACATCTTGGATCTTGAATTTGTCACAGAACCTGATGAAGGCGTTGCTTATGAATTGCGGACCGTTGTCATGAATGATCCGCCTCGGCACGCCGTGTCGGTATATGACATGATGCTTGATGAAGTTGATGACATTGTTCGTCTTCACTTCTTTAAGCGGAATGGCTTCAGCCCACTTTGAAAAGTAGTCGGTGATAGCGAGAATAAATCGATCACCTTTGACTGAAGGAGGAAAGATAGGACCGACAATATCCATACCCCATGTCTCGAATGGCCAAGACGTGGTTGATGTGTGTAATCGCTCCGGTGGTTGGTGCATATAATTCGCATGCACTTGACAAGCGTGACATTCTCGGGCGTACTCGATCGCGTCGCGAACCATTGTTGGCCAGAAATATCCCATTCTTCTGATTCGATCATACAGCTTGGGACCAGGCTGATGAGCACCGCATTCTCCTTCATGTGCTTCCTTAAGAACTTCTTTTGCTTCTTCGTTTGAAAGGCATCGAAGAAGTAAGTCATCATATCCCCGGCGATATAATATACGGGTCTCGGTATTGTAAAAGAACCGTGGTGCTCTTCGACGAATAGATTCTTTTTCTTTTACGTCCTCCGGCAAAATACCGTATTGGACGTAATCGATGATGGGAAAACGCCAATCTCGGGACTCGGACCCGATTTGGGTTGAGTTCACCTCTTTGGCGTTTACGTTTCTATCTTCCTCCTCTTCGATATCCATATCGTATATGGGTACATAGAGTTGGTGTGATCTTACTGTGACTAGCAGTTCAGTTTCGGGCGGTTGCGCGAGTGATACTGCTAGTGCCGCCAGTGCATCTGCATGAGCGTTCTGGAGACGCGAGATATATTCGATATAGAATTCTTCAAAAGAATCTGCCATTCTGACGGCCTCCTGGTGGTATGGAATCAGGTCTGGGTTCCTGACTTCGTACTCTCCACGGACTTGGTTGACAATCAGTTGAGAATCTCCAAAGGCTTCGAGATATTCGACCCCCAGCTCTTTGGCGAAACTGAGTCCTATGAGGAGTGCATTATACTCAGCTACGTTGTTAGAGCACGGACTCGTTAGTGAATAAGCTCGAGGCATCACGTGCTTCCCTGGGGAAACTAAGACAACTCCAACTCCGGAAGTGACCTTAGGATATCCAGGGGTTACTGCCTTATTAACTGCTCTCGAAGCACCATCAAAGTATAACTGCCATACTTGTTAGTGTGACGTGGTATTAACCTCGTGGGTTTCATCCGGCAAGTCATCGTATACTTCAACCGTATCTGTTGTCGGGCTTGCCGCCAAAAGGTCACAAATCGCTTGTCCTTTGACCGACTTCTGCTGTTTGAAGTGCAGATCATACTGGGACAAAAGAAGGGCCCACTTTGCTAACCGCCAATTCATCGAACCTGGTTGAGTCATGAACACCCGTACCGGATTAACATTGGCAATGACGTAAATCGTCTGGCTAACCAAGTAATGTCGCATCTTCTGTACTGTGAACACCAATGCGAGACATTCTTTCTCGATCATTGGATACCGAGACTCGGCGCCTATCAAGGTCCTACTTAGGTAATAAACTACCTGTTCGTGACCATTACCATCGTCTTGTGCTAATAAAGCACTTACCGAATGGTTCATCGCCTTGATGTAAATCAAGAACGGTTTACCTGATTTTGGTGCAACAAGAACAGGGGGATTCATCAGATACGCCTTGATATCTTCGAATGCCTTCTGGCAAGCATCGTCCCAAATAAACGATACGCCCTTCTTGTTTAGCTTAGAGAATGGTTGACACTTCCCGGAAAGATTTGAAATGAATCTCCGGATATACGCCAAGCGCCCTTGCAATCCTCTGAGTTCTCTCAGATTCTTCGGGGGTTGCAATTCATTTATCGCCTTTACCTTGTCTGGGTCGATATGTATACCCTTGGTGGTAACGACGAATCCAAGGAATTTTCTGCTGGACATTCCGAGGAAGGATTTTGTGGGATTCATCTTCAATTGATGACTCCGCATGAGATCAAACATTGTTCTCAAGTCCTTGATGTGATCTTCTTTGCTGTGGCTTTTTACCACTAAATCGTCAACGTAGCATTCAACTGTTTTCCTGAGTGTTGGACCCTAGAGGGGGGGTGATTAGGGTCAAAAGGCTCTAATATGCAAATTTAAACATACAACAAGCAATCCACAGGAATTAAAAACAAACACAGTAAATGAGAGAGGGTTAGGAATCGTTATCCTTGACGCGCGATGTGTTAACGAGGTTCGGCCCTCTGGCCTACGTCCCCGCTCCCCACTCTCGAGGAGAAATCCACTATCCACACCCGGTTTGGAAGCCGGAACTTCGTCTACACAGCGATCCCACACGATCTCTCTCACCACACAGTTTGATCTCAACAGATCACTCCCTCACAGTAGATCTTGCTCAAGATCTCAACCACACAGCAGAAAGAAATAAGCAAGAACTCTCTTTTACAAAGCTCCTATGGCAGAGAGAACAAATTACTGAAGCTGGGAGGTGAGCTCACACAAAACCACAGAGAAGAAAGCAACAGACTGATTTGAAAATTTTTCTCAGCACAAACAGAAAACTCTCTGGTTTTTTTCAAACGTTAAGCTCTAGGAAGAAGATGAAGCAGCTGGGAGTTTTTATAGAAAAGATATAACCATTTTGAAAACATAACCCAATCTTCCTTAACAGGAAGTTAATCTCTTTTTCAGAGTGTTGACTCAGACTGAGCCAAGCACCAAAGAGTGAAAGCACAGTGACCGAGGCAAAAACGACCGTTTAATAAAAATCTCGTTGACGGAAGAAAACAACTGAGCGGTCGTCCGAAATATCATTCGGTCGACCGAAAGTTCACGTCGGTCGACCGATAAAACACGTCGGTCGACCGCGAGCTGCTTCAAAAGCTGAGAAAATAAAGCAGAGCCATTTCGGTCGACCGGAGCGGTCGACCGATATAAAAATTGAAATTTCGGTCGACCGTACCGGTCGACCGATGAGTTTCTGGAAAAATCCTGAACGCATGGCTCAGGGGGCGGTCGACCGCACCGGTCGACCGCTTTCTGACATCCAGCTGAGAACAGGTTTTTGTTGAGTTTGAAATATTTGCAAAATATTTGTTTGACATCTGAAAATTCTGAAACTTTGTAAAATATTTTAAATACTAAAAACAAACTGTTTGGAAAAAGAATTTTGCAGATAGGTCCTCAAACATGTGAAAAATAAGGTTTTGTGAAAAACGCTTAAAAACCTAAATACGAAAACATGTGTGTGAGTCCCAATAGCTTCAAGTAAATATATTAACTCTTTGCCTACATTCTAGCACTAGAGAGAAACATAAAAGAAAGCTAATACCCTCATATGTAAGGCAATACTTGAGCTTTAATTAGCTTGAATTGGATGAAGCTTTTTGTATGACTTTGTTGTTCTTGAAATAACATTGCTTCATCTCTTGGCCTCCTCCTCCTTTAGATATCATCTTTGTAGCATATATTCCATCCATCCTCCTTTAATGGCACTAACGAGCTTGATAAATAGGATTACTACATTTTCACTCAATAAGCCATTAGTACCGATAATGGTGGTTGTAAGAACATCATCAAAACATAAGGGCTAACAATCTCCCCCTTTTTGATGATGACAACCAACCATTATAAGAGCAAAAAGAAAAATAGCTTATAGATAGTGCTCCCCCTATCTATGAGCTCCCCCTAAGTGTATGCAACAATTTGAGGAGATATTTCTCCCCCTTTGTCACCATCAAAAATGGGGAAAAGAAATACGAAATGCAACTAAACAAGCACACAATGTAGAACTTTCACATAGTACATAAGCCCAAACCATTTCTTATGCGACAAAAATCATCCTCTCCAAGAGGCTTAGTAAATATATCCGCTAGTTGAGATTTTGTGTCAACAAATACTAGGGATACATTTTGTTTCTCTACATGATCGCGTAAGAAGTGATGGCGTACATCAATATGTTTGGTTCTAGAATGCAAAACCGAATTTTTAGAAATATTTATGGCACTTGTGTTATCACAAAAGATTTGAATATTTTGGAAGTGCAAATCATAATCAACTAAACTTTGTTTCATCCACAACACTTGTGCACAACATAAGCCGGCGGCAATGTATTCCGCTTCCGTAGTGGACAATGCAACGCAATTTTGTTTCTTGGAAGCCCAAGAAACAAGTGAATTTCCTAAGAATTGGCATGTTCCACTAGTGCTCTTGCGGTCTACCTTACATCCGGCAAAGTCGGCATCACAAAAGCCATATAAATCAAAAGAAGTGCTTCTTGGATAAAACAAACCAAGGTCAAAAGTACCATTGACATATTTAATGATCCTCTTAACCGCAATTAAATGAGATGCTTTAGGAGATGCTTGAAAACGTGCACATGCACACACACTAAACATAATATCGGGTCTACTAGCGGTAAGATAAAGAAGACTACCTATCATACCTCGGTATAATTTTTGGTCCACGTCTTCACCGCTTTCATCCGCATCAAGCTTAACACTAGTGCTCATAGGAGTAGGCGCATGCTTAGAATTCTCCAACTTGAATTTCTTCACTAGTTCCTTCGCATACTTGCTTTGTGAAATGAAGATCCCATCCTTAGTTTGCTTGACTTGGAGCCCGAGAAAGAATGTAAGCTCTCCCATCATACTCATCTCAAAATGATCCTGCATAACTTTAGAAAAGTCCTTGCACAAGGATTCATTAGTAGCACCGAAAATAATGTCATCCACATATATTTGAACTAGAATGAAATTATTTTTCCTTTTTCTAACAAAAAGAGTGTTATCAATTGTTCCTTTTGAAAAACCATTTTCAACAAGAAAACTAGAGAGGCGAGCATACCAAGCTCTAGGAGCTTGTTTTAACCCATATAAAGCTTTTTGTACCCGGTAAACATGATTTGGAAGCTCATGATCAATAAAACCGGGGGGTTGCTCAACATACACTTCCTCATCAATAAAACCATTTAAGAAAGCACTTTTAACATCCATTTGAAAAAGTTTGAAATTTTTAAAGCTAGCAAAAGCCAAGAACATCCTAATTGATTCCAACCTTGCAACCGGTGCAAAGGTTTCATCATAGTCTACGCCCTCCTCTTGATTGTATCCTTGGGCAACCAAACGAGCTTTATTCCTAGTAACAATGCCATGTTCATCAAGTTTGTTTCTAAAAACCCATTTTGTACCAATAATACTAACATTGTTAGGTCTAGGAACTAACTTCCAAACTTCATTTCTTTGAAAATTGTTTAATTCTTCATGCATAGCCAAAACCCAAAACTCATCATTCAAAGCATCATTAATCCTTTTAGGTTCTAGTTGAGATAAGAAAGCGATATTACCACACTCACTCAAGGCTTTTGAGCGAGTAATAACTCCTTTTGAAGGACTCCCAATGATTTGCTCCTTTGGATGATTTGATGTAAATTTCCAAGCTTTTGGAGGTGCAACTTGATCTTGAGCATTTGAGCTATCTACATCTTTTTGAGCTTCTATAGAGGGAGTATCATTGATTTGCAAGAAGTCCAATCCTCCCTCAATATCATCATCATCATCTTGCCTAGGTAAGACAACTTGAGAAGCAATATTAGTCTCATCAAAAGTAACGTTTATAGATTCTTCAACAACAAGACTTCGTTTGTTGAAGACCCTATAAGCCTTACTTCGTGGTGCATAACCCAAGAAAATGCCAACATCAATTTTGGAATCAAATATATCATGGTGATCCTTTGTATTTAAAATGAAACATTTGCAACCAAA
>BQKN01059759.1:14728-24948 GCA_022839385.1 Asparagus kiusianus
AGTTCATAAGGAGTTTTCTTAAGCTTTGGTCTAATCAAAACACGATTTAAAACATGGCAAGCCGTATTGACGGCTTCCGCCCAAAAATATTTTGGTAAATCAAAAGAATTTAACATAGTGCGTCCCATCTCTTGTATGGTGCGATTTTTCCGTTCAACAACACCATTTTGTTGTGGTGTTCTAGGAGCGAAAAACATATGAGTTATACCATGATGAGCACAAAAATCATAGAAAAATTCATTTTGAAATTCACCACCATGATCACTTCTAATTTTAACAACTTTCAAATCTTTTTCATTTTCAATTCTTTTAACATGATTAACAAACTCTTCAAAACAATCATTTTTCTTTGCAAGAAATATTGTCCATGTAAAACGAGAGAAGTCATCAATAATCACAAAAACATAATGTTTTCCTCCAAGAGAGGTAACACGCATAGGACCAAATAAATCAAGATGAAGCAATTGTAAAGGTTTAGAAGTTGATACCTCATGGATGGATTTGAAAGAGGATTTTGTTTGTTTACCTTTAGCACAATCCTCACAAATTGTATCTTTTATGAAGTGCAAGTTAGGTAGCCCTTTCACAAGGTTCTTCTTGGACAATTTTGAAATCAATTCCATGTTTGCATGTCCAAGTCTCTTGTGCCAAATCCAAGGATTTTCATCAATAGCCGCAAGACACTTCACATCTTGATTCACTAACTCATTCATCTCAAAAATATAAACATTAGACTTGCGATTTGCAATAAAAATGATTTTTTTCATTCATACTAATGATGCATTTATCCGGTTTAAACGAAATATCAAAATCTTTATCACTTAGTTGACTAATACTAAGAAGATTATGATTTAAGCCACTTACTAAATAAACATCTTCAATTATGGGTGAGGGTTTCTTACCAATTGAACCGATACCGATGATTTTACCTTTCTCACCACCACCGAAGGAGACATTGCCTCCTTCAATCCTTGATAGGGTTGCAAATAGTTCTTTGTTGCCCGTCATATGATGTGAGCAACCACTATCAAGGTACCACATCTCCTTACGTCGTTGTCGTGACGTCCCCTACAAAAGAAGAGGACGAAGGTGTAGTAGCTTTAGGTACCCATGTCTTGGGTCCTTGGTGGTTAGTAGTTTTGGTACCTTTGGGTACCCATATCAAACCATAAAAATCTTCATTGTCTTTAACTCTACAATGAGTAGAAATGTGTCCATGTCTCATGCAATAAGTGCATACAAAATTTCTTTTGTATGTACGGATGCTAGAACCATGAAACCTATTTCTACCATGGTGATTATAGTTGTCATGAACATGAATGGGTCTAGTCTTACAACCCTCAATTTCTAATCTTTCAATTTTTGATCTTAATTGCTTGTTCTCGAAATCGAGATCTCCTAGCAATTCATCTTTTAGAGCAAGAGAGGTTGTTAGTTGTTCAAGCTTAATATCACAAGAGGCATGCAATTTTTTGAAAGAAGAGTATTCTTTAGACATACGTTTAAATTCAAAGTTCAACTCTTCTAATGCCATAGCTATGTCACATTGCATATAGAAAGATTCACTTTCGGCCTCGGATATTACCTCATGTTCATTTGCCATGAAACAAACATTTGGGTCATGAAGAGCAAGTTTGGCTCCCTCATCATCGCTATCCGAATCACTTGGTTCGGATTCTTCCCATCCGGCATACATAGCCTTCTTCTTCTTGTACTTCATGTACTTCTCTTTGAGCTTGGGGCAATCCTTAGCGATGTGACCCGGTTCATTGCATTCAAAACATTTACCTACACGAGAGGAAAACTTGTTGTTAGATCGAGGATTAAATTTCTTGTTCATTTTTATAAGTCTAGAGATTCTTCTAGAGAGATGAGCCACTTCTCTAGAAAAATCTACTTCACTCTCCGATGACGAAGATGAGTTGTCACTAGCTCCCTTGAGAGCTATGGTCTTCAACTTTGGTGACGGCTCCTCAACTTCACGTGACGGTACTTCCTCCTTCTCCTTTCCTTTGAGCTTCTTCTCATGCACTTTGAGCTTTCCAATGAGACTATCAAGAGCTAAGGTAGTGAGGTCATGAGCTTCCTCAATGGCCGTAGCCTTGGGCTCCCAAGCCGGAGTCAAGGATCAAAGTATCTTGTAGTTCATTTCTTGAATGGATAGTTGCTTATCTAGACTATGTAATTCATTGATGATATTAGTAAAACGGGAAAACATAGCATCAATGGATTCATTAGGAAGCATTTTGAATAGCTCATAATCATGCATAAGCCCACTAATCTTAGACTCCTTAACTTGAGGTGTTCCTTCATGTGTGACACATAATTTTTGCCAAATTTCATATGCGGTTGCACACGTGGAAACTCTATTGTATTCATTTGGGGAAAGACCACAAATTAAGGCGTTCATGGCCTTAGCATTGAGATTGGCAAGGTGCCTTTCATCATCGGACATGTTCTCAACTTTTGATTTCTCTACATACTTCTTTTCAATAAGCCCTAGGATGTCAAGGTCAATACAACGAAGATATATTCTCATCCTAGCTTTCCAATAGGCAAAATTACTTCCTGTGAAGAGAGGAGGTCTAGTTGTGGATTGTCCTTCTAACATATGCATATTCAAAGAACCCTCCATTAGATCTTTTCTCTAAGCTGATTAAACCAAAAATTAATATAGAGACCAAGCTCTGATACCAATTGTTGGACCCTAGAGGGGGGGTGATTAGGGTCAAAAGGCTCTAATATGCAAATTTAAACATACAACAAGCAATCCACAGGAATTAAAAACAAACACAGTAAATGAGAGAGGGTTAGGAATCGTTATCCTTGACGCGCGATGTGTTAACGAGGTTCGGCCCTCTGGCCTACGTCCCCGCTCCCCACTCTCGAGGAGAAATCCACTATCCACACCCGGTTTGGAAGCCGGAACTTCGTCTACACAGCGATCCCACACGATCTCTCTCACCACACAGTTTGATCTCAACAGATCACTCCCTCACAGTAGATCTTGCTCAAGATCTCAACCACACAGCAGAAAGAAATAAGCAAGAACTCTCTTTTACAAAGCTCCTATGGCAGAGAGAACAAATTACTGAAGCTGGGAGGTGAGCTCACACAAAACCACAGAGAAGAAAGCAACAGACTGATTTGAAAATTTTTCTCAGCACAAACAGAAAACTCTCTGTTTTTTTTCAAACGTTAAGCTCTAGGAAGAAGATGAAGCAGCTGGGAGTTTTTATAGAAAAGATATAACCATTTTGAAAACATAACCCAATCTTCCTTAACAGGAAGTTAATCTCTTTTTCAGAGTGTTGACTCAGACTGAGCCAAGCACCAAAGAGTGAAAGCACAGTGACCGAGGCAAAAACGACCGTTTAATAAAAATCTCGTTGACGGAAGAAAACAACTGAGCGGTCGTCCGAAATATCATTCGGTCGACCGAAAGTTCACGTCGGTCGACCGATAAAACACGTCGGTCGACCGCGAGCTGCTTCAAAAGCTGAGAAAATAAAGCAGAGCCATTTCGGTCGACCGGAGCGGTCGACCGATATAAAAATTGAAATTTCGGTCGACCGTACCGGTCGACCGATGAGTTTCTGGAAAAATCCTGAACGCATGGCTCAGGGGGCGGTCGACCGCACCGGTCGACCGCTTTCTGACATCCAGCTGAGAACAGGTTTTTGTTGAGTTTAAAATATTTGCAAAATATTTGTTTGACATCTGAAAATTCTGAAACTTTGTAAAATATTTTAAATACTAAAAACAAACTGTTTGGAAAAAGAATTTTGCAGATAGGTCCTCAAACATGTGAAAAATAAGGTTTTGTGAAAAACGCTTAAAAACCTAAATACGAAAACATGTGTGTGAGTCCCAATAGCTTCAAGTAAATATATTAACTCTTTGCCTACATTCTAGCACTAGAGAGAAACATAAAAGAAAGCTAATATCCTCATATGTAAGGCAATACTTGAGCTTTGATTAGCTTGAATCCGATGAAGCTTTTTGTATGACTTTGTTGTTCTTGAAATAACATTGCTTCATCTCTTGGCCTCCTCCTCCTTTAGATATCATCTTTGTAGCATATATTCCATCCATCCTCCTTTAATGGTACTAACGAGCTTGATAAATAGGATTACTACATTTTCACTCAATAAGCCATTAGTACCGATAATGGTGGTTGTAAGAACATCATCCTGGAAAATCTTAGTCATCGCTCGTTGATATGTGGCACCTGCGTTCTTCAGACCGAACGGCATCACCGTGTAGCAGAAGACACCGAGGGGCGTTCTGAATGCTGTATGCTTTTCGTCATCGGGATGCATCTTGATTTGATTATACCCCGAAAAGCCGTCCATGAAAGACATTCTCTCGAATCCGCACGTATTGTCGATGATGACGTCCGTGATTGGGAGAGGAAAATCGTCTTTTGGACATGCTTCATTCAGGTTCCTGAAATCGATGCAAATCCTGATTTTGCCATTCTTCTTCATGACTGGGACGATATTGGCTAACCAATCTGGATGCTGCTCCTCCCGGATAAACCCTGAGTCGATCAATTTCTTGACCTCTGTCTCGATGGCTTCCATAATCTGCGGACGAAACCGTCTTTGTTGTTGCTTGACAGGTTTAGCATCCGGTTTGATGTCGAGGCGGTGCATAGCCACATTGGGGTCGAGCCCTGGCATGTCCTCGTAGTTCCACGCGAAGACGTCGATATATTCCCCGATAAGGGCAATTAACTCCTCCTTCTCATCTGATGGAAGACTACCGCTGATAAATATGGGTTTTGGATTGGCCTCATCGCCCATGTTAACTTGGATTACTTCGTCTTCGGTGGGTGGCTCTCTTTGTTCGAACCTATCACCATATTGCATGTTTAGGTGATGAACCCATGGGTCCTCCCACGTTGGCATTTGGTCGTCGTCCTCCATTGTAGATGGATCAGCCGTTGTCATGTTCGACATTAAGGCCTTGAACATTTCTCCCAAACTTGTGTCGGAATCTTCAGCTGACGAATCTAGCAAGTACCGATCCTTGGCTTTGTTAGCAATTTGATTTATGATTTGCCAGCCACATTCGTCATCTGACGAAACGTATCCTAAGCCCCTCTTGTGACGATAATAGCCCTCTGGTTTACCCTTTGGTACATATGCCGCTTTGACTGGGACACGGGAACCTCGATCGAAGTATAGACCTTCTCCGAGTGTGAAATCATATCCTTGTCTTTCCATGAGCTTGCGCGCTTCTGGACTGTACTTAGATAAATGTAAACCAGATTTGTCACCATCTTCATCCTCTCTTAGGAAATGATCTGGTACCGGAAGATTTTCTCCTTTACCGAAGATTACTTCTTTTTGTCCCCCTCTTTTGGCGGGAATAATCTGAGTTGTTCCGAAAGAGTGTTGGAGACGCTTCTTCGTTACATACGACGATCGGAGCGGCATACATAATTCAGGATTATCGTATAATCCCTTTATCACATCATCAAAAGACAAGGAGTACTCTAAACCATTATTTATTTCAAGTTCGGCAAGTTGCCAGTTACAACCGCCATCCGACGACTGTTCGTCGTCGAGATTGATTACAAAGGGTACAATGTCATTAAAAACAAAACCACCATTGTAATCGAATCCGGCCTCGGAATCAGCTTCTTCTCCGCTGTCCGTGCCTTGGACCGATGGTTCTGTATCGGATTCGTTACCATAAAGGAGAGAATCTGTGAAGTAGTTCTCGTACCCTTTGAATGGTTGCTTATCCGCGACCACCGTCCTAACTCTTCCATCAGTGTCGACATATTTCAAACACTGATGTAGAGTGGAGGGGACTATAACGTTACTATGGATCCAAGGCCGACCCAATAGTAAGTTATAGGATGTCTCAGCATCAATCACGTAGCACGTGACCTCCGTCTTTAAATCGCCCATTTGGCACTTTATCCGGATTTTACCCAAAGGTCTTGACCCGCTGGTGTTGAATCCGTATATGACTGTGCCTGTAGACGCCAACTTGCTGACTGGAATGCCAAGGCTGTGCATCAGTCGAAGTGGCATAATACTCACAGCGGAACCCGGATCCACTTGGATTCGGTTAACTTCGCTGGAGCCAATGTACCCAACGAAGTATAGAGGCCGATCATGATTTGAATTCTTCGTCTGCATGTCCTCTTTGGTAAAGGTGATGCAGGGAATGTTCTTGGCTGCCACATTACACTGTTGGGCTGACAGTTCCAGTTCCTCGGGCGCTGGTTTGATTTGAGTAAGGAACACCTCTGAATCGGCCAGGGCTTCTTGCAAGGCTTCTCTAGTTTCCTTAGATAGCCGCAGCAATTCATAAAGTGTTATCCTTGCTAGAATGTTGGCTAGCTGAGCCATGATGTCAAAGACACGCGGATTTTTCGAACTTCCCGGTTTATCTCCTCCAATTGGACGACTGAAGCGAGACTACTTCGGGTTCTGAACCTCTTGGGATCCTTTGTCTTTCTGTTTATCTGCCGGCTGTCGTCGAACATCTTCAGCCGGTTTGGGAATTGGGATCACCCCCATCTCTGTGAGAGTCTTGGCTGGTCCCTGTTTTGTCACCCCTAGCTTAGCTGCTTGTTCATTATGTGACGGATAGTTGAAGTGGTATTGGTTCCCACTTCTGGTGGTGAGGACTTCTTGTTCATCTTCAGAAAGTGGGAAAGCTGGGATTCCTTCGTCATCTTTTCCTGGGATGGCGGAAACTCCGTAGCAAGACTTTCCTTTCCCTTTAGATTTCTTCGTGGATGACGATCCGGCCCATTGTTCATCTTCAATCAGGTCGGGGTGAACCCAAAGGATTTCGCCGTTCGGGGCCGTGTGTGGCACTAGTCCCTTTTGGCGCTGTCCGTGCGGGTCGTCATTTACCGTTTTCATCCCAACTTTGGTGACACGCTTCGGCTCAAACCAAGCTGTGGGTACTGACCCAAAACTGATCGACACCACATTTGCTCCTACATTCTTGGCCGGTTTCGGAGTTATGACTCCTACATCGATCAACGCCTGGATCTTGTCCTTGAGGTGATAGCAGGACTTCGTAGGGTGGTGGACCGCTCTGTGATACGCGCAGTACCTCGGGTCTGTCACTTTAGTGGCCCCTTCATGATCCACAATCGCCGGCAGCTGGATCTTATTGTTCTCCAACAGATATTTGAAGATGCCGGGAACTTCGTCATCTTTGAAGGAGTAGACTTTGGGAAACCTCGGCTCCGAAGACTTTTGCTTCTGAGACCGCTGCTGCCAATGTGGCTGTGATTGCTGTGGAGCTCGTTGCTGCTGCTGCTGCTGTTGCTGAGGTTGCAATTGAAAGGTTTGGTTAGCATCAACAGCATTAACCTGAGCTTTACCTTTTCCTTTCTGGTTGAAGTTCTGCTTCGGAGGGTTTGTAGCCGGTTGGCCTCTCTCCGCCTTCTTCCTCCTGAGGAACCGCTCAGCTTGCTCGCCTCGGACCTTCAAGTCCTTCCATGTCTTGGATGGAGCTGTGCCCATTGCTTCCAAAACATCCACCGAGAGGTTGTTGTGGCAGGTCTGAAGAATGAACTCCTCGCTGATCGGGTCCCGGCAATTCATCGCCTTATTCCGGAACCTTTTGACGAAGACTTCGACCAATTCTCCGTCCTTCTGCTTCTCATCGAGCAATGTCCCGATAGAAATTTCAGTGTCGTCGTCGAAGAAATTCGCAAGGAATTTGGTCTCCATGTCGTCCCAGCTGTTTATGCTTCCTGGCTTGAGGCGACGATACCAATCGAAGGCAGCTCCGCGAAGAGTGCCGACGAATGACCGCACCATCAGAGGCTCATTACCCGAGATGACTCCCAAGTGCGATTTGAAATAAATCAAATGCTGAGTTGGTGAACCCATCCCATTAAACGGCGTGAAGTTGATTAGACTAAACTTTGCCGGATATGGGATCGATTCCCACTCTCTTGGGTAAGGACAGGGAATGCCCGTCTTTTTAGTCTCTTGAGCAGAAATCAATGTATTGATTTTGCTTTCGAGGTTCTTAATTTTCAGGCTTTCACCTGTGTCTTCGCTAGTATTATCGTTACCACCCCTTGGATTAATGGGAGGGTTATTGACGTTGCAAGCTTCATTTGTATCCTCATCTTCCAAGTTGTTCTGGTTTTGACGACTTGGTTCCCCTTGTTGGTTCCTTAATGCTTGGATCTGTTGGTCATGCATCTCTCTCATGTTCTGCATGGCCATCTGCATCTCGAACCGAAAGGTTTCCTGTTGTTTGGCAATGGCATCTTCAAGCATCTTGGCCACTTGCTCCGCGCTTATCATGAACGACTCGCGGGGTTGCCCTTCACTAGACACAGTATTGTCAGACGCAACGGCTGAACCAGCGTCTGATTCTTCATCTTCTGAAGGTACTCTTGTCCGGACCCTACCGTACGTTCCTCGCTTGATGGCCCCAGACTGTAAACGGGTCCTGGGTCGGGATGCTTCTGGAATCGTCTCGGGGTTATCCTGAGCCGATGTTCCTCTGTTGGTCATGTTGACAGTGACCCTTGAATGTTCACCGTCTTCGACCATCGCTCTTTTTCTTCGGAAACGCCTGGGCCTTGGCTTTGGCGCTTCATTGCTGAGTCTCTCGAACACGGAAACTCTTTCGGGGACTGTCTTTACACAGTTGCACTCAGACAGTACTGCCCGAATAAGTTTTGAGCACGGACATTGAGCTTCAAACCTCTGAGGTCTTCTCTTTCTGGATTTGCTCGTACCCGCAACACGATAGTACAGCCCGTCCGTTTGAAAGTCGGAGCAACCTATCGTGTGTGGGCACGATTTCTCAGGTATAATGTCATCATCCTCGGACGACAACATTTCCTTCTGAGGATTAATTGCCTTTTTCGGGCTCTCGAGAGTTATACGCCTCGAAACGCGTCTTCGTGGACGTGAATCTTCAGCGGAATCTTGCACTTGAATGCGCAAAGTTGTGCGCTTGGGTGCCACAGTTTTCTCCAAGTGTTGAGGGTTGCGGCGACCCCCAGCGTGTTGCATTGTTTGGGGTTTCTTCATTGGCCCCAAGCGTTCTTGAATTGGAGTTTTACCTCGTTCCTTCAGAAGTGGACCGAGGCGCTCCAAAACTGATTTTTTCTTCTGGGATGGTCCCGCGGGATCTCCCAGGGTAGTTGCGGCAATCACCGGCTGTTTGGGTTGACTTGCCAAAGTTCGAACTTTCGGAGGCTGCGGGTTTTGCTCCTTAGCCTGAGCCGCTTCAGACTTTGGCCTCCAAACCTTGCGAGTTGGTGGCGGCTTCTTGACCACCTCCTTCTGCAGCTTCCGACGGGCTTCTTCAGTTTTGGCCCGTGCTTGCGCCGATAACGCGCGGCGTTTGCGGATGCGCTCCTCCAAAGTCGAGCGATTCCGTTTGACACGGACCCACTCCATAGTTGATGGCTTAGAGGAACCACCCTGCATTTGCTGTTGAGGCTGCTTGCCTCGTTTGTTCTTCAGATCCGCATGATAACGGACCCCGTCAACGGACTCCATGGCCTTGGCGAATTGCTTCGCGAGGCGTTGACGCTGCCTCTGGCGGGCTCTCTTGGAGAGAGTCACCACGCCTTCGATGGCGGATTTGACCTTCTTTGAGGTCGGTAGGGCCTCACTCAACGCAGCTTCGGCGTCGATTGGGGTGAGGTCGTCGTTGGTGGCTTCAACTTCATCGCACCAACGCACCTTTCTCCTAGAGGAGAGCTTTTGGGACTTCTTGGACTTGGGGGAGGAGGTAGATCCGGACGAGGAGACGTATTCCTCGTACTTCTGTTGGTCGAATTCATACTCGACCTCCTCCACGACCGGGATCGAGATCCGCGGCTGCGACGCTCCAGCTTCGGCAGCGAAGCTGTTGGCTCCCACTGTGGTCGCCAGATTGTTCGCGTGGAAAATCGTGTTCTTCTTCATTGAGGATTCCATTACAAACTTTGAAAACAACTTTATGCGTTTTACAAATATCCGGTCTTTTTATAAGAGCCGGTTAAAATGGAGATCGAAATAAAGAAAGAAACAAAAAAAATTACAACTTTCCTTTGAACAGATCGCGAGCTCCTGTTATTCGGTCACTCGCTTTATGGGGTTCTTTGCCTGCGCCGGGGTTGATTACCGTTGACCACCGCGAGATCTGGATCCAAGCAGATCTACAACGTATTATGGGTATTATCCCACCAAGGAGATAATAGCCGGGAGGGATCGTTTCGC
>BQKN01059761.1:0-22621 GCA_022839385.1 Asparagus kiusianus
AGTTAAACGGTATGTGAGTAGTATACCATGTGTTTTGAGTATAAACAAGTTCTTTCGTGAGGAAGGAAAGAGTTGAAACATGCACAATGACCAAAATCATGAGAACTGGAAATTCCCAGTCCGGTCGACCGCAGCCGGTCGACCGCCACGGTCGACCGCGTGATCTGCAGAAAGTTTTTCTCTTGTTTTGAGTTGGTTTCGGATTTCTAAAGCCCATATTCATTTTATCTAGTTTATATATCAAATTTTCACGAATTTCTCAGTTTCTCTAAGAACCCTAATAATCACCAAACCCCAACAAACCCTATTTTGATTCTTGGAGAATATTGGAGGCTTTCAAGTGGATTTTTGGGTGATTTTTAGCTTTTGGATTGGAGATCTGCTTTGGCTTAGCATCCTAAACGTTTTTCTACAAGTTTCAGACGAGTTCATCTCTGCTAATCCCCCTCCTAGTTTTTAACACGTTTTTAAAGGGTTTTTAACATGTTTATTAGAGCCAAATTGACTAGTTTATGAATATTCTTTTGTATTACATGTATAAAGACTAGGTCTTTCCATGTGAAAAGTTTTGAGAACAAATTTACAGAAGATATCTAAGATCCGAACATGATTTATGTTGTTTAATCTGATGAAAGATGATTTGTGCTTTGTTTCAAGTTCATGTGCATGATTTAGGGTTTCGAATATGAATTTCATGTAATTTATCATGTTATATACATTGTGTTGCTCCTAGAAGTTTTTATCAGTTGTCTTCATGTTTCCATGCAAGATTCATATCGTTTTAATAATGTTTGAATCACCTAAACACGACATGAACACAACACACACAACCAGATTGAGAATCTGAAATTTCGGCTCACGGTCGACCGCGCCCTAGCGGCGGTCGACCACGTGCAAGACAGAGGCTTGCGTAGGCCCTGGAACCCGTCGCGGTCGACCGCCGCATAATTACGGTCAATCGCCAAGTGTATTTTTGGCCTGTGCATGTTTAAAATCGACTGTTGAGTTTTCGAGAAAGTCTCTCGATCTTGCACTGTTATGATACGATGTTTATAAGTTGTTTAACATCTGAGATGTTAGTAAACACTAGCAGATATGGATACTTACACCGAGATATGTACATATATAGTTAAAATATGTTGTGTTAACATACTAAGTATGAAAAGTATAAAAATATTATGTTTCCGGGATAGGGAGATGAAACCTATTTCCGCAAGGCGATTGAGTAAAAGTATTACCAAAGTATCGTCATATTATGTTTCCAGGATAGAGAGATGAAACCTATTCCCGCAGGGCGATTGAGTAAGAGTATTACAAAAGTATCGTCATATTATGTTTTCGGGATAAGGAGATGAAACCTATTGCCACAGAGTTATTGAATAAGAGTATTACAAGAGTATCGCTAATATATATAAGAGATTCATATTTGTAAGTAATATAAAGTATAATTTTACTTCCATATTGAATAACCATAAGTAGGGTGCTTTCTCTGAGACCGTGGCTTACACGACATGGTATGTGGTTGGCTTTTGTTTTGGATGAGTTCCTTTTATGTCAAATCCGTCTACCCGAGTGTAGATCAGGATGAGATATTTGTTCTATAGGTTTGAGGTTTGGATTATTATCTTTTTGTTTGTTGTTTATCATTCATAGAGTTTGGAATTAGTATTTAGGGAGTCACAATTTGAGACATGGTATATACATAAGGGTTTCCTTGTTTGGATTATTTCGTTCGACGTACTTGTAGGCGTATAAAACTACCTATAGGTCCCTTAACACAGCTCGACGACGCCAATTCGACAAACTGACCATCGGGCGACGTACGCAAACACGATCGTTAGTCCACAACACCGAAGCCAAGCGATAGGCGACGAAGCAGATTAACGAAGCTACGAGGCTGACGAACCACATGCAAACAACAGAATAAATCCACTCGCGTGCGGAATCAAGCTAACGGTTTGGTGAATCAACGAGTCATCCAACCAAGAGCGGACTCGGACGAATTACGATCGAATCAAGATCAGTTTTGGACTCAAACTCAGAAGTGGATTTACTGCCAAATCAGGAACCGGATTTACTGCCAAATCAGGTTAACGAATCGAGTCCGGACAAATCAACCACACAACCGAATCACGGACAGAACTGGAACTGGACAACGGACAAAATGACGCCACACCCGGGCGACTCGGCCAAAGCCGAACCACCCAGGTGGCTCGGCCAAAGTCGAGCCACCAAGGGGTAGCTCGGCCATGGCCGAGCCACCCTATGGGGTGGCCGAGCCACCCCATGGGGTGGCCGAGCCACCCCATGGTGGCTCGACGGCCGCCGAGCCACCCTAGGGTGGCTCGGAGGCCGAGCCACCCAATGGGGTGGCCGAGCCACCCTATGGTAGCTCGGTGGTCGAGCCACCCATGGGTGGGCAGCCACCTGTGGCCGTCCTCAGACACGTGCGCACGGGCACAATGAAGAGGGCCTATAAATAGGAGAGGGGGTGGCTCATTTTCAGAGGTTGGAAAATTTGGAGAGGCAAAGCTCTGCTGGATTCGAGGCTCAGAACTTAAAAAGATTCAAGCTTTGGAACTTCGAGGACTTGCTCATCCAGATCTGGTGCTCGGCGATCGTCAACGCCAAATAAGGCAGGAGTTTGAGAGGACCGGATCTCAGATCTACGCAGGCGTACTCCGGATCAAAGCTTGGCCTTTGATCCCGAGATTTAGACGATTAGTTCCTTGGTGAATTAATCCCCCCGACTATTATTTCCTTGGCGAAATAATACCCGTCGTACTGCATAGATCCGACTGGATCTAGATCTCGCGGTGGTCAACGGATAAACTCCGGCGCAGGCGAAGAACCCACGCAAGCGAGCGACCGCAAAACAGGAGCTCGTGATTTGTTCGACAAATAAGGAAAGTTGTAATTTTTACTTTTTGTTGATTTCTTGTAACCGGATCTTATAAAAAGACCGGATCTTTGTAATCGATAAACTATTACTGAGAGTGCAATGACATCAATGAAGAAAGATTCGATTTTTCCCGCGAACAGTACTAACTCTCGTGTTGTGGATTCCTAAATACTAATCTCCAGTTAGATGTTTATGAATGATTCTATATTTATATACTCTCTATATTTTCTATACACTCCTACCTCTTCCCCTGGGGAGAGGTGGAGATGTTCTCGCTATAGCACTTTGATGCTCGTTATTTTCCCCCTTTCAGGCAGCGAGTCCAGCGCACGGAGAGTCGCAGGCTGATGGGACTTCTTCATAGATTCCATCTAGCTATTTACTATTTTAGTAGTTATTCAAAACTCCATAGTTAGTTGATTATGTTCAGACTCTAGATTTGTATTACATTTTGTAGAGGCTGAGAGCCGTAGTGATACTTTATTTGACTCATTGTATTTGAGGTTTATTTCAGACTCGGAGATATTTCTATTCTATTTCAGTTGGGCTCATTGATGAGTATTCTCTTATTGCTTCTGTGTATGCTTGGCTTATTCTATTATTTTTATTTGTCTGTCGGTACTTTCACCTATTTGTTGTTTACACTAGAGAGATAATGATTGTGATGGTGAAACATGTCGTAGCATGGTGTTTGGTGCTTGGTAGGTTTGACAATCTAGGTTTCGCCTTGGACTGTAGCCTCATGTGAAACTGGGGCGTCACAATTGGTATCAGAGCTCTAGGTTCCAATATCCTTAGGATCATTTCTGTGTCATATTGTGGAGTTAGGATAGAGTTTCCTAGGAATCATGTATACAGTCTGCTAAGAATTCCTAGAATGAGTGAGGACGTATTATATATATGCGAAAAATTACAAATATTTTTTTTGTGATGAACTATTTGCTTGAGTGATTAAGCATGTTATGAATAATGGATGATACAATTTACTTATTGGTATACGTTATATCTTTTCCTGCTAGAGATTCTATTTACTGCGTAATAAGCTCTACTTCTATATTTTAGATGTCAGGAAGAGGAAGTAGATGCCGAGGTACTCGTGCTCAGAGAGCTGAGCAAGTTGATAGAGAGCTCGAGCCACAACAGGCACCGCAATACTTAGTGGATCTCATAGCACCGTTAACAGCTCGTCTGGCAGCTATAGAGGAGCAGTTAGCAAATCAGGTTCGGCAGGAAACACCCATTCAGGAGGAGATACCAGAGGAGACATCAGTAGTCACACCGCCACTTTCGGTTGATGATGGAGTGGCTGAGCGGGAGGCTAGGCTTCGCTTGCTAGAGAGGTACCAGAAGTTGAAGGCTCCAGAGTTCTATGGTTCGACAGATTTCATTGTAGCGCACAAGTGGAAGGAGGATGTGAGCAACATTTTGGACATGCTTAATGTAGATACTGTGCAGAAACAGAGGCTAACAGCTTTCAGCCTCAAGGGTGATGCAGGAGGACAGTATCGACTTCGTTTTATCCCAGAGCAGAGGATGACGGACTCATGAGAGACTTTTGTGTATTTCTTTGAAGAGCAGTATGTTTCGGCTACAGCGAAAGCCGGAAAGGAGTTAGAGTTGGCTCGATTGGAGCAGGGGGGACATGTCAGTGACAGATTTTGAGAGTAAGTTCATGTCACTACTTCAATTCACTGGCATGTGGCACACTGAGGAGAGGCAGGCCCAGATGTTCATGATGGGACTTCGTCCAGATTTACGCCGATATCTAGTATCTCAGAGATTCCGTTTAGTATAAGAGGTGACAGATGCTGCCATAGCCTAGGAGACAGACACAGTTATATTTATCAAGGGTAAAGATGGAAATGCTAAGTCAGGACAGTCTGGGGATAAAGGTAAGGGTAAGAGACTTTTTACAGGCTCAGGAGGACCCCAGCATCAGAATAAGGTTCCACATCAGCAGGATCCCCATAAGAAGGGCAATCAGCAGGACCAGAGGGCGTAACAGCAACGCCGGTTTCATGGAGCTTGTTTTAATTGCAACAAGCCAGGTTACAGAGTAGCAGAGTGCCGCAACGCACCCGCAGCAGGCTAGCAGGGTAGGAATCCGCAACAGCAGCAGAACCGCATTCAGGATCACAGTTAGGGTCAGCAGTTGAGGATTGAGGCACCTCCAGCAGTCCCGAGGATTGAGGGATAAGTACGAGCGATTCAGGAGATCCAACAGGGACAGATAGTCCCATATATTCCAGGTGATGCAGCACAACCGAGTGATAGAGTTATGTTGTTGTTCCTCGCGATCATGGCGCGAGCGGGACGGTGGTGGAAGGTACTTTCCTTGTGAATTCATTTCCAGCATGTATTCTTTTTTACTCTGGCACTTTGCATTCTTTTATCTCCTACGATTTTTCGGTTAGTCTCCAGCTTGTGACGCAACCATTAGATTTTTCTTTATCTGTATCTACTCCTTTAGGGGAGACGTCTCTTTTAGAGAGTGTTTGTAGGAGATGTATCGTCAGCTTGGACTATTCCGAGTTCATGATAGACCTGATTGTGTTGCGTATGTCTGAGTTCGATGTTATCCTTGGTATGGATTGGCTATCTTCCTACCATATGCAATTATGCATTGATTATCGCGAGTTGAACAAGGTCACTATCCGAAATAGGTAGCAATTACCGAGGATCGATGACTTGTTCAACCAATTGCATGGGGCTCAGTGTTTTTCGAAGATAGATCTTCATTCCGGTTATCATCAGCTGCGGGTTCGGGAGATGGATATTCCTAAGATCACCTTCTTGACTCGATATGGATCATTCGAGTTTCTTATCATGCCATTTGGGCTGACTAATGCACCCGTAGTATTCATGGATTTGATGAATCGGGTTTTCCATCCATACTTAGACCAGTTCGTGATAGTTTTCATCGATGACATTCTTATCTATTCGAGATCGGAGGTCGAGCACGAGCAGCATTTGAGTCTGGCATTACAGACTTTGTGGGATCACAGTTGTATGCCAAATTCAGTAAGTGTGAATTCTGGTTATCAGATGTTAGATTTTTGGGCCATGTCATCAGCCATGAGGGCATTACAGTAGATCCGGCTAAAGTAGAGGTCGTACTTGATTAGGAACCACCAAAGACAGTTATCGAGATTTGTAGCTTCTTGGGTCTGGTAGGCTATTATAGGAAATTTATTCAGGACTTCTTGAAGATCGTGACGCCACTTACATGCCTTACTAATAAGGGTGTATAGTTTATTTGGGCCACAAAATGCCAAGAGGCCTTTGAGACATTGAAGACTAAGTTGACTTCAGCTCCAGTATTGATTATTCCCAGCAGTGATAAGACTTTTGTTGTCTACACGGATGCATCTTTATCAAGTCTTGGAGGTGTATTAATGCAAACCCAGAGAGTTGTAGCCTATATTTCGAGATAGTTGAGGACTCATGAGCAGAATTATCCCTCGCATGATTTAGAGCTAGCAGCAGTGGTCTATGCACTGAAGGCATGGAGGCACTATTTGTACGGAGTATAGTTTGAATTATTCACAGATCACCAGAGTTTGAAGTACCTCTTCTCACAGAAAGAACTCAACCAGAGATAACGGTGATGGATAGAGTTTATTAAGGATTAGGAGTTCGCTATACAGTATCATCCGGGAAAGGCGAACGTGGTAGCAGACGCGTTGAGCAGGAAGCGTCGTCACGGGCTAGCAGCTTTGAGGTGTTCACTATATCGGGATCTTTATACTCTATCTCCACATTGCTCTTCTCTTTCAATATACCAAGTTTTGTTTTTACAGTGAAGTTTTAACAAAAGTTTAAGTGTGTTTAAAGAGCTGTTTAAGATGATTATGATTATCTGTTTCAAAAGAAGTTTTCTACAACAAGAAGAGGCCTTCAATTCAACTGAGGATCCTATCCTCATCATCCTCTACTGTTCTTCTTGTTTATTGAGAAGTTTTCCTAACTCATCTTTTCATATAGCTTATAATTTCATTTTCATATCTTAGCTATATTTATTGAGTAACATATTTTCATTCACTGTTATCACACACACTGTATTGAGCTTAATTTTCCATACTATATATTATGGGTAGTGGTGTGTGATTTAGTGAGTGTGAACTTCATTTGCGTTCTCATTTGTTGTTGAGAACAAACCATTGTATTTAACCTTTATTTGTGAGTATCACTTGTAATACACTTGTACACCGAGAGAAGTGTGAGGCGTGAGATGGGGTCGAATCCAATAGGAGTGGCGTCAGTTGACGAACCTAGGGAGAGGTTGCTTCCGAGCACTTGAGGAGGAGGACACGGGCTAGGTTCCTACACTTAGTGTGTAAAGTGTGATTGCATAGTGTTTGTTGTGTGAGAGTTTTTCGGTAAACTTGTAAACCAAGTGTGTAGAAGTTCCGCCTTCCAAACCGGATTGTGATAGTGGAGATCTCCTTGAGGTGAGGAGCGGGGACGTAGGTTGTGGTGACCGAACCTCGTAAACATATCGTGTGTTTGTGTTTTGCTTAGCGTATATTTCATTTGTGGCTTTTCATATCTTTCTTGCTCATATCTATCTCATATCATTCTTGCAAGAACAAATTAATCAATATAATTTTAATTGGAATTTAATCGGGATTAGATTAGCATAAGACTCTAATCACCCCCCTCTAGGGTCCAACAATTAGTATCAGAGCTTGGTGCTCTTTGATTTAAGGTCTAATCGCCTTGAGTTAAAGATCCAAGTTATCGTTTTGTACTAATCTAGTGTTGATTGCATTTGCTTCTTGCATATAATCATTATGGATATGTATGATGCATCTAGTTTAGGTTATGCTATTAATGTTGCTCCTCATTTGGATATTTCCCCTATGCTCAATGGCGTGTTAGATTCAAACTTTTTGTTCAATCTAAACAATTCGATTTATGGGAAATTATTGAGGATGCTTATATTATTCCCATTTCGGAAAAATCCAAATGGAATAAAGATGATAAGAGAATGTTTAATATGAACAAGCTTCTGTTAGAATATTTGCTTAGTGCCTTTCGCTCATATTTTTCTAAGAAATTTGCTCATTTTGATAGTTCTTACACCTTATGGAAATTTATTGAAGCACATCAAGGGGACTTGGAGGCTATTCAACAAGCATTGGAAAATCCCGCTTTGAATTCTAAAGAAGCCTCATCTCCATGTATAATACCACTAGGTGATAACCCTAGTGAGGTATGCAATCTTGACAACGATGATGTTATTACTTTTGATGAGCTTGCTCTTGAGTTTGAAAAATTACACAATTGCTATATTGATGTAAAGAGTAAGTATGTGAATATAAAATCCACCCATGAAACACGAGCCATTAAGTTTAATTTCATTGCAAATGAAAATATAATTCTTAAAGAATGCAATGAAAATTTAAGATTAGAAAATGCTAGTTTGCTTCATGAAAAATGTGATGCCATGTTAGAAGTAGATAAGTTAAAATCTATGATGAATAATCATGTTTATCCTACTTCTAGTAGCAATGCTTGTATGCACAATGATGAGTTGAATCAAATGTGAAAACCCATATCTACCTTAGATTCAACACTAAACACTTGTATTGCTAATAATAAAAAGCTTATGGACTTGTGTGCAAAGTTCAATGTTAATTCTTCTAAGAAACCTATTCACTATGCACACATGTATGACAAAATTCACAAATGTTCTATTTACGGTCTTAAAGGCCATTTAGCTCAATTTTGTCATAATGCACAAAAAACTGACAAGCCTATTCATGATTGTGCATCCCATCAAGCTTCTTCATCACATACACATGTACACACACATAGTATAAATCATAAACATGCTCATGTGTACAAATGTGATTATTGTGGTCGTTTTGGTCATTTGGCCATGTTTTGTTTCGATTTGAAAAGAAATTCTAGTTTGCAAAATAATTACAAAGAAAAATCTATTTTTTGCAAATAAACCACGTGCAAATCATTTCGGTCAACACAAACCATTCAAACCCGTACATTGCACAAATTGCAATCGCATGGGTCATGTTTACGATTTTTGTTTTGACCGTATCGGTGCACAAAATACGCCCAAGCGGGTTCATCACCCTAGGGCCTTGGATTTACATGATAGGGGTCATGCCCTAAATTTTAGTGGTACCAAAATGATTTGGGTACCAAAATGAGTTTTATTTCATAACTATCATTGTAATTTTTGTTTTATAGTTGTTTTTGAGTTTTAATGGTGATTTTGTTTTTTATTAAGCTAAAATAAAATATTTTTGTGATTTAATAGCTAAAAACTTTTTATATATATTTATATATCTTATAAAACATTTTTCTTAAGGTCCAAATTGAACATTTTCTAAAAATCCAGATTTTACAATACTTTTGATCTTATTTCTCTCACGGTCGACCGTAAATGTTTCTGGAAATTGTTACGGTCGACCGCCACGGTTGACCGTAAGAGAATTTTTGGTTTTGGTTTTATTTTCTTATCGGGTTTCAGTTTTTGGTTGCTAACTTTTCTGAACCCGATTCTTCCATCACCCTTGATCTCAATTCACATCAGATCCAAGCCGCTCCTTCTTCTTCTCTAAGAGCTGACCCTCTTCATCTTCCCCCAGTCGAAAATTTTCCTAATATTATCGATTTCCCCTTCACGGTCGCCCGCAGCTCTCCATTGATCGACCGCGGACATCTCTCTTCATCAATCTCAGTTGGAAATCTGTTTGGGTAATCACTCCTCTCATCCTTCTTGTTACCATTCACTCTTAGAGTTTCATTGTCTATTTCTAGGGTTCCTGTTTGGTTCCGATCTTTCAAGTCTTATTTTTCTTAACTCTGATATTATGCCTCCTAGAAAGAAATCGAAACAAAATGCTGGTTCCTCATCTTCTATTGCCTCTAATTATGAGGATTTTCTACTGTTCAAACCCCTAGTTAAAAAGTATAGGGAGCTTTGTAAGTTGAAAATTCTATCTGGTAGATATATCAAGTACGAGGAATTAGCTATCTACAATATTCATAAAATTCTATTTGCTGTTGGTTTAGATAAACTGTTAGATGTGGAACGTAATGTTCCTTATTACCCATTTCTTGTTTATCTGTTTTATGCAAACCCATCTGTTACATCTTCAGCTGATGGTCTCCAAACCATCAATACTTGTGTCAAGAATATTCAGATATCTTTTTCTGCTGACGAGCTTGCGAGAATCCTTAAGATCCCGTCAAGTGACGTTGAGCTTATGTCTATTGATCACACCGATCAGGATGTGAACGATGTCATGTTTAAGCCCGGTTGCACCTATCCTATGAACAACAAATCACTTAACTGCCAAAATCGTTGCTCGTATTGTTGCTCAGAATCTTATTGCTAAGACCGGTAGCTTTGACCATTTTGCTCCTGACAAAGTCAATGCTGTATATGCCATTTTTGCCAAGATAAAATTTTTGCCAAGATAAAAGTGAATTGGGTAAATATTTTCCTTAAAAACATGGCATGTAAGCATTACAAGTTTCTACCCTTTGGTTGCTTCATCACCCTTATTCTCCAACACTTCGGTGTTGCTCTGACCAATGAACCCAAAGTTTACCCGAGTAAGGAATATTTTGATAGAGTTTCTCTCTCCCGTATGCAAATTTCTAACTCCTTATCTGATCCCACTATACCATCATCTTCCCGGTCTCGCTCTAGAGCTTCTTCTGTTTGAGCTTCTGAGATCTTCGTCCGACTGGATCGTCTTAAGACTCAGGTCTCAAGTATTCAGAAGGACGTTAGGACTATTCTTAACTATCAGCGTCAGTCTCTTGGGATTCCGGATCCCTCTTCTAGCTCCAACTCTGGTTTAGGAAAGGGCTCTGATGAAGGATCTGCTTCTGGTTCAGGATCTGGCTCCGGCTCTGCATCTAACGATGGTGGTGATTGACTCTTAATGTTATTGAGTTTATGTTTTGTTGAAATAAAACTGGGTACTTATGTTTTATTTTGAGTTGTAATAACTCTACGTTTTGTGTTTGAAAATTATATGATATTGTGGAACTATTTCTGTTTATTGTGCTTGTGATAGCTTATGACTATCTCTATGAACTATGTATTGTGAAAACATGCTATTAAGGATGCTTTGTGTTAAAAGTTTGGTTTGGCTTTTGAGTCCTGTGTTTATGGTCTTAATAGCTTGTTAAATTGGTTATGGATGCTTATGGATGTGTAGCTCCCATATATATATGTTCTTTTTGTTATGTCATTTATGCAAATTGACAGGGGGAGCTTTGGCCATATATTTGTTTATTATCTATGCTTGAACGCAGGGGGAGCGTTGCTCCTATATGTATTCTTTTTCCCTTTTTGATGTTGTCAAAGGGGGAGAAAATCTACATATTGATGTTCAGTTTAATGGTTTTTTGATTGGTTTATTTATTCATGTTAATATGGTTCATTCATGTTATATAAGTTTGGTTTATTTGGTTTATCAATATGTATTTCATACCATTAAATAAATTATTTGCCATCATCAAAAAGGGGGAGATTGTTGGCCCTATAGTTTTGATGATGATTTGTCAAACAATTTATAGCTAATATATTTTCTAGTTTTCGTTGTTTGGTTTTTCTCTTTTCAGGTAATTCAACACACGACAATCAAGAGTTAAAGATTCAAGCTCATGTGTGTGCATTCACCTAAGTATAAGAGTAGTTTGCTTACATATATTGTATGTTTATATTTAAGCTCAATATGTAAACACAACACAGTTTTGACGTTTTCTATCATATAAATGATTTTTCATCAAACTTTGTTATGTAGGCATCAAAAATTACCGATAGGTCCCCACGAACAGCTCAGTGTTAAACAAATAACGATGAACATCACTACCCGGTTCACAAGAGTTCAATTGATGTCGGTGAACGCCTGAAGTGAATCGACGAGCTACGTGAGCCAACAGAATTTCAGAATAACGGGGATGCGGACTAACCGGGAACCCCACGATCGCTGCAAAGAAAGCAACGCCCTTCGTATCCCGTTCACCTCACTGATAATCCAACCAACGGGATCGACAGAGCTCTTCATCAGAATTCCAACGCATCCGAAATCACTTAAATCCGAGTTGGGACGAAAAGTCAACGGTGGGACAACGGCGGACAGTCTCGGACTGAACCGAGACACCCGGGGTATCTCGGCGAGCTCGAAACACCCGAGGGGTGTCTTGGCAAAACCAAGACACCCCAGGGGTGTCTTGGCCAAACCGAGGCCGAGACACCCTAGGGTGTCTCGGCTTGGCCGAGACCGAGACACCCTAGGGTGTCTCGGCCTGGCCGAGACACCCAAGGGGTGTCTCGGACTGGCCGAGACACCCCAAGGGGGTGTCCTTATCCATTCGTCCCCCCCTCTTGGTTTCCTATAAATAGGCCCCTTAGGCCTCCATTTGAGGGGGCTCCTGATTGTTGGCTGATTTTGGCTCTTGGCTTGGAATTGCTCTTAGCCTGAATTTCGAAGCGGCGAAGCCCTGCCAGAGTGAGGAGTGAGAGTTCTTCATCAACCCTTCATTCACCCCTTCTCTTTTCCTTAGTGTTTCCCCTTGGCGGTAAACACTAAGAAGAGCTAGTGTCTCGTTTTAGCTGAGATATACGCTTTAAAACTTCTAGATCTCACGCGGATCGACGAAGTTCTGCTTCTATATCCCTTCGCGGATAGACGAAGCTCTGCCGGATTCTTCCGGAAAGGATCTGATCGACCGGTGGTCCACGGATATCAACATCCCCGTCACAGGCTAAAGACCCACGCAAGCGAGACCGCACCAAAACGGGATCTCGTGTTTATTTTCGATAAAGTTGTAATCTTTGTTTCGTTGCACAAGTAGATCTTATAAAAAGATCGACTTTTCATTTGATTCTGTTGTAACGTCTGAAGTTGTAACAGATCTCAAAGCAATGAAAACAGCAACTTTTCCCGAAAACAAGCTGGCGACCACAGTGGGAGCCGCCGATCTCGCTGCCGAGATCGTCGTGACGCAACCGGCCTTCAAGATCCGGGTGAATGAAGAGATCGAATACGAGTTCGATCAGCAGAAGTTTAAAGGGTACCTCTCTTCCTCCTCCTCCAGATCCGCCTCTCCAAGCAGGCGTGGGAAGACTCCATCTCCCAAAAGGGCTCGCGGGATCTCCAACTCCTCAATCCAAGATCCCGACGCCGCTGCCACACTCGCACCACGTAACGTCCCCGCGTCGTTCAACGTGGTCGAGGCTGCAGATCCGGCTCTCCCTTCCGCTACAAAGGTGATGGATGATGCTATTACAACTCTGTCAAAGAGGGCCCACCAAAGACGGCGTCAACGCCTCGCCCTACAACAAGCCAAAGCTACAGAATCGATGGATGGGATCCGCTATAATGAGGATCTAAAGTCCAGGTACCGCCAAGAACAACAACGGCAAACCACCAACTCCTCCTCCAAAACTAAAGCGCACGAATGGGTTCGCGTCAAGAGGAATCGCTCCACCCTCGAGGAGCGAATCAAGAAGAGGCGAGCATTGCTTGCACATGCCCGACTCCTCCTAAAGAAAGCGGAGGAGATGCAGAAAGAAGCAACAGTCAAAAAGCCGTCTACGGGCAAGTTGGTGTGGGTACCCAAGTCGAAGCCAGCACCTCAAACAAAGAAAGGTGGAGTTATTACCCCAACTTCTTCAAAACCAGATGTGGTTTATCCTGTTCCGGCACCCTCAACGGGGCCAGGTAAGAACGGGGACCCTTCAAAATCCAGGGTTCCTTTGATAGGTCGCCTCGGTCCTTTACCGAAAAACCGAGGTAGAGTACCTGTCAAAGAACGACTGGGACCATTGAAAGGTCCCCAAGTTATAAATCAGCCCGGGGGTCGAATTAATCTCCCTAAGAAAGATGATAAAGAGAAAGCCCCTATCACCGACCGCATTGGGTTGCGAGTCGAAGCAAAAGAGCCCGTTCAGTTTTTACGCTCACAAAAGCGTAAACTTGAACGGGCCACTTTTGAAAAATCTAATAAAGCATCGCATCCCCAAAGGGAAACACACTCATCTGATGATGATGGTGTTATACCGGGGAACACATACCAACACTCTATAGGTTGCTCCAGTTATCAAACTGATGAGTTGTACTATAGAGCTGGGGGTATGGAGAAATCTCGGAAGAGATATGTGCAGGACATAGAGTCTCGCTGCCCGTGCGCCAACATAATCAAGGCGGTGCTATCAGAATGCTGCTGTGCTCAAACCCCAAGGAGAATCTCGGTGTTTGAAAGAATCTCCAAGCCGAGGTGATTCCACAAGAAGAAGTTCGTCCGCCAAGAAGACGAATATCTGAGAGTATCGGCTAACATGGCCGGCAGGGGGAAATCAACCAGCTATTTCAACCTGGATCAGCTTGCCGAGGTGTCCCGATGCATGACGCGGTTGCGGTCGGGAACCAATGGCCGGAAGAATTACCGGAGGATACAAAAAGGACTTTCTCTAGAAGAAGAGGAGTCGGATGCTGATTCAGACTCTTGCTCGGCCATAGCGTCTGATGACACGGCTTCGAGTGCGAGGCAACCTTATGAATCGCTTATGGTCAGTGCCGAACAGGTAACTAAAATACTTGAAGAGGCCCTGGCTAAGCAAAAGGAGAGCTTCAAATTCGAGATGGACATGGCCATGCAACGAATGAGGGAGATGCACGACCAACAAATTGCGGCGCTAACGGTTCACCAAGCGGAGCCTGGGCGACGCAATCAAGATGAGAATGAACGGGAAGGTGATAATGTCAATTTCCCTCCTGTTAACATCGACAACAGGGGTGGTCCCGCAGATGATAACGCGAAAGAGGACCACGTCACCTCTCCCCAAAACCACTCGAAAGCAGATACGAGTGAGGACAAGAAGATGAAGGACTTGGAAAGCAAAATCAACGCATTGATGAATGCTCAAGAGGTAAAGAGATCCGGCATACCATGTCCCTACCCAAGGGAGTGGGAATCGATTCCATATCTGGCAAAGTTTAATCTGATTAACTTTACGTCGTTTGATGGGAAGGGTTCCCCTACCCAGCACTTAATATATTTCAAGTCCCATTTAGGAATCATTTCCGGGAATGAACCTCTGATGGTGCGGTCATTCGTCGGCACTCTTCGTGGAGCGGCCTTCGATTGGTATCGCCGTCTCAAGCCCGGGAGTATCAGCAGCTGGGACGACATGGAGGATATGTTCTTAACAAATTTCTTCGATGACGACACCGAGATTTCAATCGGTACTTTGTTCGAAGAAAAGCAGAAGAATGGCGAGACGGCTGAAACCTTCGTGAAGAGATTCCGAAATAAAGCCATGAATTGCAGGGATCCAGTCAGCGAAGATTTCATTCTCGAGACTTGTCACAATAACCTCTCATTGGACATCCTCGAAGCTATGGGAATGGCGCCACCGAAGACCTGGAAGGACCTGAAGGTGCGGGGAGAAAGAGCCGAGCGATTCCTCAAAAGGAAGAAGGCTGAGAGAGGGCAAATAGCAAACAACGCTCCACAACAAAACTTTGTCCCTAAAGGTAAGGGAAAAGCGCATGCGAATGCTGTAGACGCAAACCAAATATTTGAGGTGCAAGCACAGCCGCAGCAGCAGCAACAAAAGGCGCCTCAACAATCAAGGTGGCAACAACAGCCCCAGAAGCAAAAGGTCGCGGAGCCGAGGTTCCCGAAGGTCTACTCATTCAGGAAAGATGAAGTTCCCGGTATCTTCAAATACCTCGTCGAGAACAACAAGATCAAATTGCCTCCGATTCAGGATCAAGAAGATGCCAAAAGAGTCAATGATCCAAAGTACTGCGCATTTCACCGAGCAGTGCACCATCCTACCAAGGTATGCTACGCTTTTAAAGATAAGATTCGAGCCCTAATCGATGTTGGGGTTATCACTATGAAGCAACCCAAGGAGAAGAAGGTGGGTGCGAATGCAGTATCCATCAGCTTCGGGTCTGTTCCCTCGAGCTGGTTTCAACATGAGCCAGTAATTAATGCAGCAGTGAAGACGGTGAATGATGATCCTCACAAACAGCGCCAGAAGGGACTTGTGCCGCACGCAGCCCCGAATGGCGAGATTCTGTGGGTTCATCCAGACTTGATCACAGATGAACAATGGACTGGGGCTTCTTCCAAGAAAAGGTCAAAACGGAAAGGTAAATCTTGTCATGGAGCTTCTGCTATACCAGGGGTGGATGATGACAGAATTCCGACCTTCCCGCTTTCTGAAGATGAGCAGGAGGCCTTTGTAACCCGAAGCGGGAATGAATATCACTACAAGTACCCGGATGCTACCGAGCAGTTGGGCACCAAGACCGCTCCTTCCAAAATGTTGGCAGAACTGGGAATTGCAGCAACTCCCCCAGCGCCGGTAACTACGGAGAAAATCCCGCAGAAGGAGAAAGGGAAAGAGCCTTTACGTCAGGAAGCTCAAAACCTGAGGCAGTCTCGATTCAATCATCCGATTGGGAGAGACAAACCGGGAAATGCGAGCTCTCCGCCCCATTTTGATATCATGGCGCAGTTGGCCAACATACCGGCTAGGATAACTCTATACGAGTTGTTGCGTCTATCAAAGGAGACAAGGAAAGCGTTACAAGAGGCCTTAAGCGATTCTGAAGCCTTCCTGACCCGAATCAAACCATCTCCTGAAGAACCAGAGCCGTCAGCTCAACACTGCAATCTCACAGCACATCATTTCCCCTGCATCTCTTTCACCAAAGAAGACATGCAGACGAAGAACTTAAAGCATGATCGGCCTTTGTATTTCACCGGGCACATTGGCTCCAGCATGGTCAACCGGATCCAAGTTGATCCGGGTTCCGCTGTTAGCATTATACCGTTCCGATTGATGCATCATCTCGGAATTCCGACTAGCAAATTAGCCTCCACTGGCACTACGATTTATGGATTCAACACCAGCGGGTCCAAACCCTTGGGGAAGATCCGAATCAAGTGCCAGATCGGGGATTTGAAGTCGGAAGTTACTTGCTATGTGATTGACGCGGAAACATCCTATAACTTACTATTGGGTCGACCTTGGATCCACGGTAACCTTATAGTCCCGTCAACTCTGCATCAATGCCTCAAATATGTGGGCACAAATAATGAAATCAAGATGGTGGTCGCGGATAAGCAACCGTTTAAGGGATTGGAGAATTATTTCACCGATTCCCTTTTATACAGTGCTGAATCCGATACTGAACCATCGGCCCAAGGGACGGACAGCGGTGATGAAGCTGATACCGAACCTGGGATTGATTATGATGGAGGTTTTGTACTTAATGACATTGTACCCATTGTAATCAATCTTGACGATGATAAATCATCGGAAGATAGTTGTAATTGGCAACTTGCCGAGGAACTATCAATAAACGATGATTTAGAGTACTCGACGGGTCTCGATGATGTCACTAACGAACTCTATGCTGACCCTGATTTGTATATGCCTCTTCGATCATTTTGCTTGACAAAAAAGCAGGTACACGATCCGTGCGGAACGACGCTTGTCATCCCCACAGGGATAGGGGGTGGAAAGGAGGTCTTCTACGGCAAAGGAAGAGAATCTCCGATCCCCGACCACTTCGTGGAAGAGGAAGACTACGACGATAAACCTACTCCACATCTATTCAGATATGATGCGAAAGCACGCGATATGATGGAAAAGCATGGATATGACTTCAAGCTCGGAGAGGGTCTTTTCTTTGGTCGAGGTCCGCGAGTTCCACCTCGGATGGCCTATGTACCAAAAGGAAAACCTGATGATTATTATCGCTACAAAAGAGGTTTAGGCTATGTCTCGTCGGATGACGAGTGTGGCTGGCAAATCATCGACCAAATCGCTAACAAGACTAGGAAGGGATATTCTTCCGACTCCTCGGATTGGGATTCCGACGCTAGTCTTGGTGAAATGTTTAAGAAGCTAATGTCGAACATGACTACGGTTGATCCAGCGACAATAGAAGAAGATGATGAGATGCCGACATGGGAAGACCCGTGGGTTCATCACTTAAACATGCTGTACGGTGATAGGTTCGAGCAGAGAGAACCTCCTACCGAAGACCAAGTAGTCCAGGTGAATATGGGAAGCGAGGAAAATCCGAAGCCGATATTCATTAGTGACAGCCTCTTACCTGAGGAGAAGGAAGAGTTAATCTCTCTTATCCGGGAGTACATCGATGTGTTCGCCTGGAATTATGAAGACATGCCAGGTCTCGACCCAAACGTAGCAGTGCATCGTCTCAACATTAAGCCGGATGTCAAACCTGTCAAACAAGAACAAAGACGGTTTCGTCCGCAGATGATGGTGGCGATCGAAGCTGAAGTTAAAAAGCTTGTCGACTCGGGGTTCATCCGAGAAGAGCAACATCCCGAATGGCTTGCTAATATTGTCCTGGTCCTTAAGAAGAATGGGAAGATCAGGATATGCATCGACTTCAGGGATCTCAATGCAGCCTGTCCAAAAGATGATTTTCCCCTTCCCATCACGGATGTTATCATCGACAACACGTGTGGGTTCGAGAGGATGTCTTTTATGGACGGTTTCTCTGGTTATAACCAGATAAAGATGCATCCAGATGATGAGAAGCATACTGCATTTAGAACGCCTCTTGGCGTTTTCTGCTACACAGTCATGCCCTTCGGCTTGAAGAATGCAGGTGCTACATATCAGCGAGCTATGTCGAAGATCTTTCAGGAGCATCTCCGAAAGACTGTCGAATGCTACGTAGATGACCTGGTCGTGAAAAGTCGTGATAAGAATGATCACATTAAAGACTTGAAGACCATGTTCGACTTGATGCGGGCCCATCAATTGAAAATGAATCCCACCAAGTCTTTCCTCGGAATGTCTAGTGGTAAATTCCTAGGATTCGTCGTCACCACAAAAGGTATTCATATCGACCCGGATAAAGTAAAGGCGATTAATGAATTACAACCGCCAAGAAACCTCAAAGAGCTCAGAGGACTACAAGGGCGATTGGCTTATATCCATCGGTTCATTTCGAACCTTTCGGGAAAATGCCAACCGTTCTCCAGGCTCACAAAGAAGGGCGTATCATTCGTATGGGACGATGCTTGTCAAAAGGCGTTTGAGAGTATTAAAGAATATCTCTCGAAACCTCCCGTACTCATTGCACCAAAATCGGGCAAACCGTTCTTGATCTATATCAAGGCGACGAGCCACTCATTAAGTGCGTTGCTTGCACAAGATGACGATAACGGTCACGAGCAGGCGGTGTATTATTTAAGCCGAACCATGGTAGGCGCGGAATCTCGATATCCTATGATTGAGAGAGAATGCCTCGCTCTAGTGTTCGCCATCCAAAAGATGCGGCATTACTTGGTCGGACAGACCATCTATGTTATCTCTAAGGTTAACCCTGTCCGAGTGTTCATGACTCAACCAGCTTCCATGAGTTGGCGGTTAGAAAAATGGGCTTTACTCTTGTCCCAATACGATCTGCACTTCAAACAGCAGAAGTCAGTAAAAGGACAGGCCATCTGTGATCTCTTGGCAGCTAATCCAACTACGGACACCGCCGAGATATACGACGACCTACCTGATGAAACTCACGAAGTCAATGCAACTTCGCACCAACAAGTGTGGCGTTTATACTTCGATGGCGCTTCCAGAGCGGCTCTTGTCGCAAGTACTCCTGGATGTTCTAAGATCTCCTCCGGAGTTGGGGTTGTCTTAGTTTCCCCGAGAAAACATGTGATGCCCCGAGCCTACTCATTAACCGAGCCATGCTCGAATAATGTGGCGGAGTATAACGCACTGATCATAGGACTCAATTTCACCAAAGAGCTGGGGGTTGAGTATCTCGAAGCTTTCGGTGATTCTCAACTGATAGTTAAACAAGTCCAAGGGGAATACGAAGTCCGAAGTCAGGATTTAATCCCATATCACAAGATGGCGGTGGAACTAGCGGAATCATTTGAAGGATTCTTCATCGAGCACGTTCCGCGGTTACAGAACACCTACGCAGATGCGTTAGCAGCTTTAGCCGTATCACTGGCACAGCCGCCCGGGACAGAACAATTTGTCACGGTAAGAACTCACCAACTCCTGGTGCCACTCTTCGATGAAGAGGACAAAGAGGAGGAAGTTCAGGAGGTGCACACAACTCAGGCTGAGTTCGAACCCCGAGATTGGCGTTTCCCCATTATCGACTACGTCTTGCATGGAATCTTGCCAGAAGACGTGAAGGAGAGAGAGTCAATCAGACGAAGAGCGCCAAGATTCTACTATAACACGGAGAATCGAACGCTGTACCGCAGGGGATACGATGGGCTGCTAGCACGTTGCTTATCAACCAAAGAGGCTAAAGAAGTCCTTAGGGAGGCACACGAAGGAGAGTGTGGCGCGCACCAACCTGGCCCCAAGCTTTATGATCGCATCAGAAGAATGGGATATTTCTGGCCTCACATGATGAGTGAAGCAATCACGTACGCCCGAAAGTGTCACGTATGTCAAATACATGCGAATTATATGCACCAACCTCCGGAGCATCTACATCCTTCGGTGACGTCGTGGCCATTTGAGACTTGGGGAATGGACATTGTTGGTCCTATCAATCCCCCCTCAGTCAAAGGTGACCGGTTCATCCTGGCAATCACCGATTACTTCTCCAAATGGGCTGAAGCAGTTCCACTCAGAGAAGTCAAGACGAGCAACGTCATTGCATTCATCAAACACCATATCATCTACCGGCATGGTGTTCCAAGACGAATCATACATGACAACGGTCCTTAATTCATCAGCAACGCCTTCATAAGGTTCTGCGAAAAGTTCAAAATTCAGGACATCTCATCAACGGCTTATAATCCCACAGCAAATGGATTAGCTGAAGCCTTCAACAAGACTATCATAAAGCTCTTGTCGAAACTTGTGAAGAGTAACAAGAGGGATTGGGATGACAAGCTCGGCGCGGCTCTATGGGCCTATCGTACTACGGTGCGTACACCGACCGGCGCAACCCCATACTCATTGGTGTACGGATGCGAGGCCGTTCTCCCTTTGGAAATCCAAATTCCATCTCTTCGGATCGCTCTTGCAACCCAGATGACGACCGAGGAACAACATCAGAAACGCCTTGAAGAACTCGAGATGCTCTATGAAAAGCGCCTGGAAGCTCAGCAGCATATTGAGTTTTACCAAGCCAGAATTTCTCGAGCCTTCGACAAAAAAGTTCGACAAAGGAGTTTTAAGGAAGGGGATTTGGTCTTGACTGAAAGACGTCCTATGATCCTTAACTCTAAGAAAAAAGGCAAATTTGAACCCAAATGGGAAGGACCGTTCGTAGTAGAAACAGTTTACTCGAACGGCGCCTATCGCCTAGTCACCAAAGATGGTGACCGGCTTATGATGCCAATAAATGGCAAATTCCTGAAAAGATACTATCCTTAGTATCTTCAGAAAATTTTGATGTACCAGGAAGTTCCCGAAAGAATACCGCATTGGGATATTCTTAGGGATAACCCGGTCGCCGCGCCAATAAATGGCAAATTCCTGAAAAGATACTATCCTTAGTATCCTCAGAAAATTTTGATGTACTGGGAAGTTCCCGGAAAAATATCACATTGGGATATTCTTAGGGATAACCCAGTCGCTGTAAGAGAGATGAACAAGAAATCCACATTCGAATTCCGAATGTTCTTGTTTGTCAGACTCTAAACCTCACAAGCACTCTCTTGCTGAGATGAGATCTAATCATTCGATGGATTAATCTTCCCTCACAAAACTTTCAGTGGTGTTTGATGATTCATAGTCTCCACCACACAATTCCTACTTGGTCAAACCTTCCTACAGTTAGGGCCACAACCAAAATCCCCTCTCGATTTCTTTGATGAACGAGAGGTCCACTTTCAAATTGAGTAACCAAACCTTACGACAGTTAGGATTATCCGAATCTTTTCGATTCTCGGAGTGGAGATCCCACTCCTAGTTTCATCCTTCGTATCCTGGGGGTGGAGATCCCACCCTGAGTTTCCTTTCCTGCTGAAGATAGAATATAAAATTCTTCCTCTTCAGATTCAAATGACCAATACTATAAAAGTTAAGGTCGTTTGAACTTTTTGATTCTTGGAGTGGAGATCCCACTCCTAGTTTCACCTTTCGGATTCTGGGGGTGGAGATCCCACCTCGAGTTTCCTTTCCAACTGAAGATAGAATATAAAATTCTTCCTCTTCAGCAATGGAAGATAGAATATAAAATTCTTCCTCTCCCATTGAGTCTCCTTTCCAATTGAAGATAGAATATAAAATTCTTCCTCTTCAATACTGGGAGATAGAATATAAAATTCTTCCTCTCCTATTTTCCCCTGTCTTTGCTTTCAGAAAAGACAGGGATGAAGTCAACGCCTAACACGCGTTGCCGGGTAGTCTATTCCCGTGAGAAAGACGAAGTCTATGTATTCAAAATCATAGCACATTTTCCCCTGTCTTTGCTTTTAGAAAAGACAGGGATGAAGTCAACGCCTAACACGTGTTGCCGGGTAGTCTATTCCCGTGAGAAAGACGAAGTCTATGTATTCAAAATCATAGCACATTTTCCCCTGTCTTTGCTTTCAGAAAAGACAAGGATGAAGCCAACGCCTAACATGCGTTGCCGGGTAGTCTATTCCCGTGAGAAAGACGAAGCCTATGTATTCAAAATCATAGCACCATTTTCCCTGTCTTTGCTTTCAGAAAAGACAGGGATGAAGTCAACGCCTAAC
>BQKN01059761.1:47621-69044 GCA_022839385.1 Asparagus kiusianus
TATATTTGTTAAGTAATTTTAATTGGCATTTAATCGGATTAGATTAGCATAAGACCCTAATCACCCCCCCTCTAGGGTCTAACACCCTGGTCGAAGACCTCGAATGGGATGATACCCGATAGAACCAGGACTCTTCTGATTAGAGACATATCCACACTGGACTCGGTCGGCGTCATCAGTGAGATGCCAAGACGTGCGTCGCTCCATAGCCTGTCTCTCCAGGTGAGTAAAAGAATAGTGACGAGGAATGGAGGGGATGTACAAAAGAGCTCCTTCGTCAAGGGTCAGCCAGTGCTCCTCAGTAAGAGTCAATGTAGTGGGATCCTCAGTGTGATCTCCAAACAGGAAGGCAGGCTTTTGTAAAGCCTGAGTAGAGATGGCATCCGCGGTAAAGGGAGCATCTGTAATGAGCTGGCGTAAACAATGACGCCCCCCATCCCGGATCAAGCAACAGGATTCGTCAGAACGATCCTTGTTGAACCGAGGAAGTGGATCAACGGCTTGCTTAGCGGAAGCCGAAGAGAAAGCTTCCCTACTACAACCAGTAGCAGTATGAAGAGGAAGGCTACCCCCGGGAAACTCAACTGCAACAAAGCAAGGATGAAGTCAGAAAATCCATCTCATAAAGGCGAGATGAGATTACTCACGGGATTATTGGAGAGACGATTTCGAGTGTCCTACACCAGGAGGACGGTATGCGTCATCACGTAGATAGCGTGACAACACACACTGACCTCTAAGGTGCAAGACGACACGAGATCGCCCCAATACATCCGAAGACTTGAATTGGCTAAGCAAAACAAGTCCGAAACCTTAACCCCCGCGAGAGGGGTATCGGTTCTTCCTTCATGACCCGCGAAGAGGTCAATCGGGGATACAGAAAATGTAAATTCTCACCCCCGAAGAAAGAGGCTGCTGAAGAAGATGCCACAGGAGCCTCTTCCTCGCTGTGCTGCGAGTGAGAGCGACTCCTGGAAGGCCGAGGATGACGCGGAGACATCGCAAACCTGCAACAAAAAGCAATGCGTCAGGTACAATATACATACGCGAAATTTAAAAGGGGAAATTAAGCACTTGAACTTAAATCCTATGAATAGGGTTTATAGTTGAAGTCTAATTAAACCTGCAAGTTTCATGCACGCGAAACAATAATTGCCGTTTTCGTGGTGAATTTTGGTGAAATACCCAAAATACCCCCAGTGTTCAAGGCCAAATTCGTGTCAAGGACACGCGTGATCGGGGTCATGATCATCATAATCGATCATATAGCACCCCGATACCCCACAATTTTGGTTAAATTTTGTAAATAAACTCTTTTGCAGAATTTAGCCAATTTTGCACAAAAGCCCCTCCACAAATTTCGGTTTAGTTCCCACATACCTTTACCAAAACTTTGGTTATAGGTTTGTGGTCTAAATCTTGGGATTTCAGCCCTAAGTTTCAGACCTTTTGAAAATAAACCCCTTTGCATTTGGTGGGCTGTTTTGCAAATAAACCCCTCAAACAGACATTGTTTCTTTGCACACAAACCCCTCCAAAAAAAAAATTGGCCAAATGGGTATAAAACCCTAATCCCAAATTTCAGTCCACTTTTACACAAAAACCCCCACAAAATTTCAGTCCCATTTTTGCTAATGAACCCTCAAAAAATTCGGCCATATTAACCTCTTTGCACAAAAACCCCCAAAATATTGCGCATACACAACCCCTAGCCTACTACAAGAGTAAAGATGTAATCTTTATCAAAAAATGAGAGGATTGTGAAGAGGAACTTACCCAAATCAAGAGGTTTGAGAACCCTAGTTCCAAAGGGCCAAGATTCGAGCTCGAAGGAGGAGTAAGGAACCCTAATTGGAGGAGATGAATTCGGCCAATGGGTGCCCACCAAAATCCGAGTTTTCTTATGGGTTGGAAGCTCTTGAAAGAAAAAAAATGGTGGAGGCTTGGAGGAAGAAGAGAGGAAGAAGATGAGGGAATCTCTCTCTCTTTGAATTTTGAATTAAAGAGGGGGGGACCATAAGCAAGAAACAAAACAAGAAAAAGGCCAAAAGGGGGAGGGGACCACGGTTTGGCCAAAGACACCCCTAGGGGTGTCTCGGCAAAACCGAGACACCCCAAGGGTGTCTCAGCTTTGCCGAGACACCCCAAGGGTGTCTCGGTGTTGTGGAGACACCCCGGGGGTGTTTGACCGGGTTTTGACCCCCCGAACCTTTTTCTGATCCCCCGATTGTTTTTGTGAACACCGATTCCTCGTCGATGGTTGAATGTGTTAAAGAATTCCACAAGTCAACTTTCGACGATTCGAAACCCTAGGGTAGACGCCGGTCAACGCGTAACCCTGGGTCAACGCCATTCAACGCGTTGCGACAAAAAGTCAACCGTCGACGTTCCAAACCCTAAGGGTGGCGCCGGTCAACGCGTAGCCCTAGGTTAACGCCATTCAACGCGTTGCGACGAAAAGTCAACCGTCGACGTTCTAAAACCCTAAGGGTGGCGCCGGTCAACGCGTAACCCTAGGTCAACGCCATTCAACGCGTTGTGACAAAAAGTCAACCGTCGACGTTCCAAACCCTAAGGGTGGCGCCGGTCAACGCGTAGCCCTAGGTCAACGCCATTCAACGTGTTGCGACCAAAAAGTCAACCATCGACGTTCTAAACCCTCGGGTCAACGCGTAACCCTGGGTCAACGCCGATCAGCGCGTTGCGACAAAAAGTCAACACACAGCGATCCGAAACCCTAAGTCAACACGATGTGACAGGGATAGTAAGTTCAAAAGTCAACTGAATGACACGAGCCAAACTCAACTCACCAGCTGAAGACTCGAGACTCCGACGACGGCCAGTCGATAAACGCAGCGCCGGGAGAACTTTGGCTATTCGTCAAAGCATCGGATAAACCGAAAATCGAAGGAGCCGAGAGTTGAAGCTAACCACAGGTCCTTTATACCGATCAAAGGCTGGACCAATCATATCCAAAGTATTTCGGTCTCTTCTATAAAAGAAACGAGTCCGGAACACTTTGGAGGGGGTATCTGTAGGCATCAAAAATTGCTGATAGGTCCCCACGAACAGCTCAGTGTTAAACAAATGACGATGAACGTCACTACCCGGTTCACAAGAGTTCAATTGATGTCGGTGAACGCCTGAAGTGAATCGACGAGCTACGTGAGCTAACAGAATTTCAGAATAACGGGGATGCGGACTGACCGGGAACCCCACGATCGCTGCAAAGAAAGCAACGCCCTTCGTATCCCATTCGCCTCACTGATAATCCAACCAATAGGATCGACAGAGCTCTTCGTCAGAATTCCAACGCATCCGAAATCACTTAAATCCGAGTTGGGACGAAAAGTCAACGGTGGGACAACGGCGGACAGTCTCGGACTGAACCGAGGCACCCGGGGTATCTCGGCGAGCTCGAAACACCCGAGGGGTGTCTTGGCCAAATCTCGACACCCTCGGGGGTGGCTGCGGCGGGGCGACACCCCCCGAGGGGGTGTTCTTCTTCTCTCCCCCCCCCCCCCCCTCTTGGTTTCCTATAAATAGGCCCCTTAGGCCTCCATATGAGGGGCTCTTGATTGTTGGCTGATTTTGGCTCTTGGCTTGGAATTGCTCTTGGCCTGAATTTCGAAGCGGCGAAGCCCTGCCGGAGCGAGGAGTGAGAGTTCTTCATCAACCCTTCATTCACCCCTTCTCTTTTCCTTAGTGTTGCCCCTTGGCGGTAAACACTAAGAAGAGCTAGTGTCTCGTTTTAGCCGAGATATACGCTTTAAAACTTCTAGATCTCACGCGGATCGACGAAGTTCTGCTTCTATATCCCTTCGCGGATAGACGAAGCTCTGCCGGATTCTTCCGGAAAGGATCTGATCGACCGGTGGTCCACGGATATCAACATCCCCGTCACAGGCTAAAGACCCACGCAAGCAAGACCGCACCAAAATGGGATCTCGTGTTTATTTTCGATAAAGTTGTAATCTTTGTTTCGTTGCACAAGTAGATCTTATAAAAAGATCGACTTTTCATTTGATTCTGTTGTAACGTCTGAAGTTGTAACAGATCTCAAAGCAATGAAAACAGCAACTTTTCCCGAAAACATGTTACAATAGTTTTTATCTCATATTTACAGCTCATTCATAATTCATTATATATATATAATGTATGCATGTTACATATATACGTGTTTACAAGTCATATCTCAATTGTCATGTTCGTGAAAAATAGGTTTTATGAACACTTTTCAAAAACAGTGAGTTTTCATAAACGAAAATTGTTTTTCCAAAAATTCCTTTTCAAACATGTTTATTTTATCATTTAGAAACTTTCTCCAAAGTTTTACTATTTTTGGAATTGATTTGATATTTTTAACGTATTTTTAAAATCAGCCCAAAACCTATCAATTATCATGTATCAGTTTGCGGTCGACCGCCACGGTCGACCGCCAGAAGTTAATTTTCTTAGTATGGCTTTTATTTGTTCGCGGTCGACCATGACGGTCGACCGTAGCTCCATCCAGAGACTTTCGCGGTCGACCGCCAGCTTTTAAATTTCTTTTTTAGTATTTTTGTGCTTCGCGGTCGACCGCGAGATTTCCACAGTCGACCGCCGAACTCATCATTGCTTTCTCAATGACTATATTCTGATTTGATTCTCTGGGGCTATTTTGGTCTTTTCAAGTTGGTTTTGGATGATATTTTGAGTGGGTATAAATACCCCATTGCTCTTCTCTTTCAATATACCAAGTTTTGTTTTTACAGTGAAGTTTTAACAAAAGTTTAAGTGTGTTTAAAGAGCTGTTTAAGATGATTATGATTATCTGTTTTAAAAGAAGTTTTCTACAACAAGAAGAGGCCTTCAATTCAACTGAGGATCCTATCCTCATCATCCTCTACTGTTCTTCTTGTTTATTGAGAAGTTTTCCTAACTCATCTTTTCATATAGCTTATAATTTTATTTTCATATATTAGCTATATTTATTGAGTTACATATTTTCATTCACTGTTATCACACACACTGTATTGAGCTTAATTTTCCATACTATATATTGTGGGTAGTGGTGTGTAATTTAGTGAGTGTGAACTTCATTTGCGTTCTCGTTTGTTGTTGAGAACAAACCATTGTATTTAACCTTTATTTGTGAGTATCACTTGTAATACACTTGTACACCAAGAGAAGTGTGAGGCGTGAGATGGGGTCGAATCCAATAGGAGTGGCGTCGGTTGACGAACCTAGGGTGAGGTTGCTTCCGAGCACTTGAGGAGGAGGACACGGGCTAGGTTCCTACACTTAGTGTGTAAAGTGTGATTGCATAGTGTTTGTTGTGTGAGAGTTTTTCGGTAAACTTGTAAACCGAGTGTGTAGAAGTTCCGGCTTCCAAACCAGATTGTGGTAGTGGAGATCTCCTCGAGGTGAGGAGCGGGGACGTAGGTCGTGGTGACCGAACCTCGTAAACATATCGTGTGTTTGTGTTTTGCTTAGCATATATTTCATTTGTGGCTTTTCATATCTTTCTTGCTCATATCTATCTCATATCATTCTTGCAAGAACAAATTAATCAATATAATTTTAATTAGAATTTAATCGGGATTAGATTAGCATAAGACCCTAATCACCCCCCTCTAGGGTCCAACAGATATTTCCATAGATTTCATAGTAGGGTTGCCTAGATCAAAGAAAGGAAATGATTGTATTTTAGTGATAGTAGACAGATTGACAAAGTCAGCGCATTTCTTACCTGTGAGGACGACTTATACGGCGGACACCTATGCGAGTGTTTTTATTCGAGAGATTGTCAGATTGCATGGAGTGTCGGAGACGATTGTCTCAGATCAAGGCTCAGTCTTTACATCCCATTTCTGGAGGAGTTTTCAGGATGCTTTTGGCAGCCAGTTATCATTTAGCAGTGTATTTCACCCCCAGACAGATTGTCAGACCGAGAGGGTGAATCAGGTATTGGAGGATATGCTGAGAGCATGTGTTATAGATTTTTTGGGTAGCTGGGAGGATCACATCCCATTGATTTAATTTGCATATAATAATAGTTATCAAGCTACCATCGGGAAGGTGCCGTATGAAGCATTGTACGGGAGGCCTTGCAGATCACCTATATGTTAGGCACAACCGGAGGATAGTCTATTACTTGGCCCGGAGCTAGTTAGACAGACCACGGAAAATGTGGCATTGATTCGGGAGCGCATTCTTGCTGCACAGAGTCGACAATAGAGTTATGCAGATCATCGGAGACGATCCTTAGAATTTCAGGTCGGAGACTTAGTTATGTTGAAAGTATCACCGATGAAGGGCGTTCAGCGATTCGGTAGATGGGGGAAACTTGCTCTGAGATATGTTGGTCCCTTCAGGGTTATCGAGCTCATTGGAGTTGTTTCTTATAGATTAGACCTTCCAGCATCGATGTCGAGCATACACGATGTTTTTCATATTTCGATGCTCAAGAAGCATTTGCGTGACGAAGAGTAGCAGAGAGTGATTGATTCACTAGAGATTGAGATCTAGGATGATTTGACTACAGTAGAGATTCCAGTATGCATTCTTGCTAGAGAGAATAAAAAGCTTAGAAACAAGGTCATTCCTTTTGTGAAAGTCCAGTCGAACCGGCAAGGAGCCGAAGATATTTCTTGGGAGCATGAGGCGGATGTACGTTGTGACTACCCACACCTGTTTGAACAGGTAATATGTTGATATTTTAAATATGCTCATATGCGTTGATTGATGTGATTGCATGTGCTGTTTAGACACGTTTATACTTAACGCTAGAATGGGTCATTCAACACTTAGCTCTTAATTATTCGGAACATATGGTATATATATCGGGGGTTCCTTGTTTGGATTTTTCGCCCGATGTACTAATTCCGTCTAATTAGGGGTTAAGTGAGGATGCACATATTCTAGATTGTTAAGTTTAAACGTGGCTTATGATTCATATCTAGGGATTAATGGTATGAGATGTGTACGGGAGGGTTTCCTTGTCTGGATTACCCTCTCTTAGTGCTTTTCTCATATTATTAATTCCTAAGATACGACTACAGAATTTCAAGGACGAAATTCTCTTAGGGGGGGTTATTGGTTGGGACAAATTGTGGCCAAGTGGGAAAGTGTTCCAATGGAACAATTTTACCCCTTTGGGATATTTTGAGTGGGGTAAAGTGGGATAATGGGATAATTTTAGCATTTGATTTGACAATTCATGTGGGATAATTGATGATGTGGCACCTTATTAAAATATAATTTTATCTATTAATTACTTCAAAATTAACTTATCCAATTCCAATTGGTGATATATATATAAAACCTCGAAAATTTGTGTTATATATATATATATATATATATATATATATATATGATTGATCATGATATATGGATATTTGATAAATACAGTTAAATTGTATGTGAGTAGTATACCATGTGTTTTGAGTATAAACAAGTTCTTTCGTGAGGAAGAAAAGAGTCGAAACATGCACAACGACCAAAATCATGAGAACTAGAAATTCCCAGTCCGGTCGACCGCCACGGTCGACCGTGAGACCTGCAGAAAGTTTTTCTCCTGTTTTGAGTTGGTTTCAGATTTCTAAAGCCCATATTTGTTTTCTCTAGTTTATATATAAAATTTTCACGAATTTCTCAGTTTCTCTAAGAACTCTAACAGCCACCAAACCCCTATAAACCCTATTTTGATTCTTGGAGATATTGGAGGTTTTCAAGTGGATTTTTGGGTGATTTTTAGCTTTTGGATTGGAGATCTGCTTTGGCTTGGCATCTTAAACATTTCTACAAGTTTTAGGCGAGTTCATCTCTGCTAATCCCCCTTCTAGTTTTTAAAATGTTTTTAAAGGGTTTTTAACATGATTATTAGAGCCAAATTGACTAGTTTATGAATAAAAGTTAATTCTTTGTATTATATGTATAAAGACTAGGTCTTTCCATGTCAAAAGGTTTGAAAACGAATTTACAGAAGATATTAATGATTAGAACATGATTTAAATGTTGTTTAATCTGATGAAAGATAATTTGTGCTTTGTTTCAAGTTCATGTGCATGATTTAGGGTTTTGAATATGAATTTCATGTAATTTATAATGTTATATACATTGTATTGCTCCCAGAAGGTTTTATCCGTTGTCTTCATGTTTCCATGCAAGATTCATATCGTTTTAATCATGTTTGAATCACCTAAACACTGCGTGAACACAACACACACAACCAGATTGAGAATCTGGAATTTCGGCTCATAATCGACCGCGCCCTAGCGGCGGTCGACCGTGTGCAGGACAGAGGCCTGCGTAGGACCTAGAACCCATCGCGGTCGACCGCCACGTAATTGCTATCGACCGCCAAGTGTATTTTTGGCATGTGCATGTTTAAAATCGACTGTTGAGTTTTCGAGCAAGTCTCTCGACCTTGCACTGTTATGATACGATATTCATAAGTTGTTTAACATCTGAGATGTTAGTAAACACGAGAATGGACACGTACACCGAGATATGTACACATATGGTTAAAATATGTTGTGTTAACATACTAAATATGAAAAGTATACAAATATTATATTTCCGGGATAGGGAGATGAAACCTATTTTCGTAGGGCGATTGAGTAAAAGTATTACAAAAGTATCGTCATATTATGTTTCCGTGATAGGGAGATGAAACCTATTTTCGCAGGGCGATTGAGTAAGAGTATTACAAAAGTATCGTCATATTATGCTTCTGGGATAGGGAGATGAAACCTATTACCACAGAGCGGTTGAGTAAGAGTATTACAAGAATATCGCTAATATATATAAGAGATGCATATTTGTAAGTAATATAAAGTATAATTTTGCTTCCATATTGAATAACCGTAAGTAGGGTGCTTTTTCTAAGACCGTGGCTTACACGACATGGTATGTGGTTGGCTTTTGTTTTGGATAAGTTCCTTTTATGTCAAATCCGTCTACCTGAGTGTAGATCAGGATAAGATATTTGTTCTACAGGATTGAGGTTTGGAGTATTATCTTTTTGTTTGTTGTTGTTTATCATTCATAGAGTTTGGAACTAGTATTTAGGGAGTCACAATTTGAGACATGGTATATACATGAGGGTTTCCTTGTTTGGATTATTTCGCTCGACGTACTAACTCTCGTGTTGTGGATTCCTAAATACTAATCTCCAGTTAAATGTATATGAATGATTCTATATTTATGTACTCTCTATATTTTCTATACACTCCTACCCCTTCCTCTGGGGAGAGGTGGAGATGTTCTTGCTATAGCGCTTTGACGCTCGTTGTTTCCCCCCTTTCAGACAGCGAGTCCAGCGCACGGAGAGTCGTAGGCTGATGGGACTTCTTTATAGATTCTATCTAGCTATTTACTATTTTAGTAGTTATTCAGAACTCCACAGTTAGTTGATTATGTTCAGACTCTAGATTTGTATTACATTTTGTTGAGGCTGAGAGCCGTAGTGATACTTTATTTGACTCATTGCATTTGAAGTTTATTTCAGACTCAGAGATATTTTTATTCTATTTCAGTTGGGCTCATTGATGAGTATTCTCTTATTGCTTTTGTGTATGCTTGGCTTATTCTATTTCTTTTATTTGCCTGTTGGTACTTTCAACTATTTGTTGTTTCCACTAGAGAGATAATGATTGTGATGGTGAAACATGTCGTAGCATGGTGTTTGGTGCTTGGCAGGTTTGACAATCCGGGTTTCGCCTTAGACTGCAGTCTCGTGTAAAACCTGGGGCATCACACGAATAGAATGCTCTTCTTGTTTAATATGGGTTCTTCAGTAGCGATAGGATGCCTTTCTCGAATGCTTGTAATCGAGTTTGCTTCCCTTGGATGATCTGAACGAAGTTGTGATTGAGCTTCAGTGCATAGTAGAAGCTTGGTAGGACGAGCTTCCTCACGTGGTAGAAGCTCTTGGTTGAGTTCGATCAACTGAGGTCAAACAAGGGCTTGTGCTTGTAGATCTGATGCCGCATAAACATGTACCAAAAAGGTTGCAAGTGCACAACCGTGTCAAGTTATAGTATTTAAGATATCGATCCCACGAGGAAGGTGTTTTGTAGGAGAAAATATAAAATCGGTTCTTATGTTGTGTGCGTGACAAGTAGGAGTGATGAGTGAATGTGATTGTGAAGAGATTGAGAGAGTGAAAATGGTGTGTAAATAGGTGCAAAGTGTAAGTGAGAGTGGATTTGACAAAGAATGAGTGTGATCAATAAGGTGAGAAGGAAAAAAATGAATAAAATCAAGAAACAAATAAAAAATCAAGAATGAAGAACAAAATTCTAGAATAAAAGAAAATGCAAGAAATTAAAGATGGTGGATTCAATTATAGATTACAATTGAACCCACTTCTTAGAAAAGGGTGATTCCCTAGAGGGTTCTAGCCTAAAGGCGAATCAAACAAAATAAAAATAAACAAAAAGAAAAACTAAACCCAAGAGGGTTCTAGCCTTAGAAATTAAAATCTAACTACAAAATAAATTGCAAAATCTAAACTATAAAATAAAATTGTAAGAATTAAATGCAAGAAAATAAATCTACTCTATAAGTATGAAATAAATCTAAGGCAAGAGGGTTCTAGCCTCTTGGCTATTTAACAAGAAAATAAAATCTAACTATAAGCATAGAAATAAATCTAAACTAATAAGCAATAAAAGAGAAAAAGAAAAGAAATGCAAACCTTCAAATAATTCTCCATCTTCATCTTCATCTTCATCATCCAACAAAGAGAAGAAGAGAAAAATTTAAAGTGGTAAAAAATTTATTATTATTAATTACAACAAAAAGTTACAATTTTGGAAGGCCTTCTTAATTAAGAGTAGCCTTCCTCTCCAAAAAGGATTTACAAAAATTTTCACACCTATAACCCCTCACTCTCTACCCCTATTTATAGTAAACATCAGTGAATGAGAGCCATTGGATTGAAATCTTATCCAAAAACATCAATTTTCAGCCATAGATTCGTAACAAACTGCCCAGGGTATCGATGCGGGCATCGATGCAGGCATCGATGCGGGCATCGATGCCCCCATCGATGCGGGCATCGATGCCCCCATCGATGCAGGCATCGATGCCCAGTGCGCTGTAATTGCTGTCCGAAGCTTCTTCTTGTGGGCTTTGGGCTTTGGCTTTTTTTGGCAATTCCTTGGCATTTTTGGCTTCATTGCTTCATGGGCTTTACTTCTTCTTTTAGGCTTTTGGATAAATTAGAAATTTAATTTTCCAATGGGCTTCTTGATGCATTTCTTCATTTAATCAACGGGTTTTTGTTGAGAGAATGGAGTTTGAGATTTATTCTTCATTAACCTGCAATTAAAGATAAAAACAATTAGTAGTGGTATATTTATTCATATAAAATAGATAATGAGGGTATAAAATTGTAATAAAATGTGATTATCAAATACCCCCATACCTAAACTTTTGCTAGTCCTCTAGCAAAGAAAATAAAAAGAAAATCCTAACTCACTTTCGCAGGAATCGCGGTTGTATTTATCGTATACAACAAGCCTTTGAACCCCTAGGTTACCCTAGTGGACGAGTTGTAGTCTCGTGAGGGTTTGCAGTGAATATACCCACAAAATTCGGTCAACTTGCCAAATTAAAGAAGTCAGTAAATAACTAAATTCACTTGATTACTTTTAGATAATCTAATTGGAGTCAGTTATCACTCAAGAAAACATTTTTATATATAACTCTAAGGTATATTTTTAAGAAAATCTGCTCACTGTAGCAATACAAAACCAAGCCAAACATAGAAATTTAATTTAAAAGTTTTGAAAAGAACATGCTAACTCTTTATTTTAAATAATTTTTAAGTCGTTTGATTTAAAATATTTTTCAAGACCATATATATACAACTATAAAACATTTATTAGTGTTTTTTTAACTCTTTCTTCCTTGGTGATTTTTTTTCTACTTTAATGGGCTTTCTAAGTGACCATTTAACGAGTTTTGGGCCAATGGATCCCAACCCAATTGGGCTTAGGTCATTAAGTATGGAAATACTCCTTGGGCTTAATTACTCGGTCAGCTTAGGCTTAATAAGATAGAATCACCTTGAATTAAAGAGTTTTTTTATCTTTTTGGTGCCCATTTTTCGCACTATTCTTTTGCAAATTTTTTTTTTTGTTTTTTTTGTATATGTATATATATTTTGAAAATATGTAAATCAAGACACTTTGAAAAATTATTTTCAACTCTAAGTTAAGCATGTAAAAATTTTATTATTTTAAATAAAAGTCCAAGTTAAGGCTTAAGTAAAGTATACTACTTTGAAAATCATTTCTTAAGAAATTTATTTAGAGTTATCATAAAAGGTGAACTTAAGTAAATAACCAACTAAGGATTAGAAAATTTCAAATTTATCAAATAAATCAATTATTACATAACTCTATTAATTTGGCAAGTGACGATATTTTTATAATTTTTTTTAAAAGAAAAAGGAAAAAAAATGTAACTAAAAATGTAAAATAAAGAGAAAAAAAAACTAATTCCTACCCCCACACCAAAATTTTGCATTGTCCTCAATGCAAACTCTATGATGCATAAAGTAAAGCAGATAAGAAGTGAAGCACTTACATTTGGTCGGCTGATAAAAATCTGTAATTACCTTTGATCTGAGGAGGATGAAATCAAAATTTATTCTCTTTTTTTTTCTTTTTTTTCTTCTTCTTTTTTCTTCTTTTTTTCTTCTTTTTTTTCTTTTTTTCTTTGTTTTTCTTTTTTTAACAACTGAACAAGAAACTCTCAAATGAGAGAAGAATAAATTCTTTTTATTATTCTAAAATAAACAAAATAAACAATGTAGAATGAAATATTCAACATGAATAGTTCCTGTTCTACATTGAATCCTACCTTACTGTTGAAAATTCTTCCCCGGATTTTAAACAAATTCAAAATGATATAATAAATAATGTGAATTTCCAAGCATTTCGGGGTGTTCAGTAATTCTTGCAACAAAGTAAGGTAGGTATTATTGGTGTCATGCATTTTACATTTCTTAATGAACTTAGACTCTTGTACTGTAAAGTTTTGTTTTCTAACAACCAATTTTTCTGTGAAGTTCTGAAAATTTAGTTGTTGATTATTCTCTAAGAATCTAAGTTCATCAAGAAAGAGTTCTTCAAAATTTAATTCAAAGCAGTAAATGTTTAACATAGTTTTATTATTCTCAAGGACCTGATCTGCTTCTTCTAAAAACTCTAACTCTTCATCAAAAAATTTCTCAAAACACAAGTCAGACACTTCTTCTTCTTCTTCTTCTTCTCCCGATCTTTCCTGAATGTAATTTATTTCTAGAGGCTGATTATTTGGTTGGTCCCCTGGATTAAAAATGTTAAGATCAGCAGTCAAATTCCCAAATGACAGCTTCATTTGACCAGTTCTACAGTTGATGAGAGCATTAGAAGTGGCTAAGAACGGTCGTCCTAAGATGACAGGTGTCTGTCCTTTGGGATTAGAAACAGGCTGTGTTTCCAAGACTACAAAATCTACTGGAAAAATAAAATCTCCAACCTTAATCAGAACATCCTCTAACTCACCCATAGGGACCTTGACAGATCTATCAGCCAACTGTAAGGTGCATTTGGTTAGGTTTAGTACACCTAGACCCAATTGCTGATAGACTGAATATGGAAGCAAATTAACACTGGCCCCTAAGTCTAAAAGCACCTTATCAATGTGAGTATTGCCAATGATACATGAAATGATGGGAGAACCTGGATCTTTACGTTTCAAAGGTATGGGATTTGACAGCATTTCACTGATATTGGCGGCTAAAAAGACTTTCTTTGGAACATTTATTCTCCTCTTCTTAGTGCACAATTCTTTTAAAATTTAGCATAAGATAGAATTTGTTCAATTACATCTAAGAGAGGAATGTTGACCTTAACTTGCTTGAATGTTTCTAGGATCTTCTCCTCCTGAGGAGAGTGTTTCCTAGACCTGAGTCTATCTGGGAAGGGAGCAACCGGTCAAAACCTATCAAAAGCAGGCTCAGGTTCGGGTTCAGGTTCTTGGTCATCTGCAGGGAGTGATTGTTGAATAGATTCATCAGAAGGAGAAGGAGAAGGAATTTGTACAGGATCAAGAGTTTGACTTGGAGGAGTTCTCACTTGATTATCGACCTGTCTACCTGACCGAAGTGAATGGATTGCATTCACTTGGGCTTCATAGGATGAACTGCATCCTGTGTTTTTAGGGCTGACCACGGGTTGACTCAGAAATTTTCCTTTCTCTCTTTCACTCACGGCACTAGCTAGTTGACCAAGTTGGGATTCTAATCTAGCTATAGCTTGAGTGTTGGAGTTGAGCATTTGTCCAGTTGATTACATGAAGGAATTCAGAGTGCTAGATGTTTGAGTCAACATATTCGTGGTTTGAGTAGAGGCCTTAATTATGGTTTCTAAACCCCTTTCTAAGACGTTGAGACGTTTATCCTGATCTGGATTGTGATGAGTCTGAATTATAGCTTGATGAAGAGGAGACTGATTTTAATACGGCAGATTGGGTTTTTGAAATTGTGAATGAGAATTGAACGGAACTGTGTTTCCCCTAGGAAAATGTTGGGTCGAAGCGGAAGTGAAGTTTTGAGTTCCGGGAGAATTTCCTAGATTCCATGCAAAGTTGGGATGATTTCTCCAACCTGGATTGTAGGTTGGAGAAAATGGATCATTTTTAGGGTGCTGGAATGCAGCGTTCATCTGTTCTAATGAATTGTTGTTTCCTAGGAGAGGGCATTCCTCTGAAACGTGGTTAGGAGACTGACAATATTGACATCCTGAGGCAGAAACATGATTGATTTGAGCTGGAGCTCGTTCCTTAATTTCTAAAGCTTCTAACCTTCGCAGAATCGTCGCCATCTTCGCTTCAGAAGCAATGTTTGACTCCAAGGAAAGACCACTAGACTTAGATTGGAGAACTGATGAAACCCTATCATCACAGTGTTCCCATTGCATTGTTTTTTCAGAAAGACTCTCTAAAAACTCCCAAGTTTCATCAGCGTTTTTCCTCATAAAATCCCTGTGACACATTGATTCTAAGGAAGTTTTTGCAGAGTAATCTAATCCCTCATAAATTATTTGGCACAATCGCCATTTCTCTAAACCGTGATGAGGACATTGGATGAGAAGATCTTTAAATCGGTCAAAATACTTCCAAAAAGGTTCTCCCGGGATAATTTTAAAGTTTTGAATACTGTTCCTAAGCTTTACCGTTTTATGAATAGGAAAAAATTTCTTAAGAAAAACGGTGACAAATTCATCCCAAGTTGAGATGGAATTTGTTGGTAAACTGTACAGCCATTTTTTAGCTTTATCCTTAAGAGCAAATGGAATAAATCTAAGCTTAACCGCATCTTCATTTAATTCTCTCATTTTAATCATAATACACACTTCCTCAAATTCTGAAATAAAAATATATGCATCTTCTGTTTCATTACCAAGGAATTTGGGAAGCATGTTTATGTATTGCGGTCTAAGCTCAAAACTTATTCCATTTGTTTCGGGGAGCCTAATGCACGAGGGAATTACATTCCTAATGGGATAGCACATATCATGAAGAACGGGTGGATTAGGATGCTCCATTTTTATGATTGGTTCAAAGCGAATTAATCGATGTGTATTATCCCTAATCCATTGTTGCATACATCAAAATATTTCTTATTATTTTTTTATATATTTTTTTATATATTTTTTTTAAAAGAAAGGAAAGAGAATTAGTTTTTTTAATATATGAGAAGATAAAGAAAAAGAAAAATCCTAACTAAAACAAATCAAGACAACCACTTTTCAATCACTTTAATTCTAGGGTTTAGCCTAACTCAACTAGACCAGCTCCTAACCAAAAACTCCTACAGTGAAAAGATTAAAGTTTTACCCAGGTAGTTAGCCAGGTAAGGATAGTACTAGAGGGTGATCAAAGATCAATTAAGTACCTCTTTCCTTGCGGAGCGCTTTACGCAACCCCTAAAGCTTGCCTTAGACACCAACTATTCTGAGAAAACTTAAACCGTTCACTTAAGGATTTCTTGTTCCTTATTGAGCTCGAATCCTTAGGGGCCAACGTCTAATAAGTTTTATTAGGCTTGGGTTTGTGAAGTGAGGAATTAGTGATTTTTGGGCTAAGGAAAGGGTGATGAAATCCCTCACCTTATCTTTATTATAGGTTTTTGCCCTTAAAGATATTTTTAAGTGTGTGCCAAATCAAGATGCTCAAATCACTTGGTGAATTCCTACTATCAATATGAAATGCAACCCTATGAATTAAAAGCAACTAAAAAGGATGGAAAAGAAAAATCTTTTTTTAATTAGGGTTAACAATCAAACAAATGAGAAAGGGGGAAATTTGTTTGAATTTATTATCTTGTTAGTAAATGTCAAAGTGGAGGATGAATTTTATTATGGTTAACAAAAAAATAAAATCCTTTTTTTTAAGTCCTAATTGTCTCTAATTGTGAAGAAGTAGCTAAAGGGTGGAATTAAAAACTAGAAAGAGGACTTACCCGAAAGCAAATCTTCAAATCCTAGCTCTCCAATCCGCGATCTTCAAGCTCCAAGCGTTTCCTTCACAAAAAACACACAAGTTAAAGAACCAAAATAATTAAAACCTACTTAAGCACCTTCCCCGGCAACGGCGCTAAAAACTTGATGCGGCATAAACATGTACCAAAAAGGTTGCAAGTGCACAACCGTGTCAAGTTATAGTATTTAAGATATCGATCCCACGAGGAAGGTGTTTTGTAGGAGAAAATATAAAATCGGTTCTTATGTTGTGTGCGTGATAAGTAGGAGTGATGAGTGAATGTGATTGTGAAGAGATTGAGAGAGTGAAAATGGTGTGTAAATAAGTGCAAAGTGTAAGTGAGAGTGGATTTGACAAAGAATGAGTGTGATCAATAAGGTGAGAAGGAAAAAAAATGAATAAAATCAAGAAACAAATAAAAAATCAAGAATGAAGAACAAAATTCTAGAATAAAAAAAATACAAGAAATTAAAGATGGTGGATTCAATTATAGATATGGGTAATCTACAATTGAACCCACTTCTTAGAAAAGGGTGATTCCCTAGAGGGTTCTAGCCTAAAGGCGAATCAAACAAAATAAAAATAAACAAAAAGAAAAACTAAACCCAAGAGGGTTCTAGCCTCAAGGTGAATAGTATAAGAAATTAAAATCTAACTACAAAATAAATTGCAAAATCTAAACTACAAAATAAAATTGTAAGAATGAAATGCAAGAAAATAAATCTACTCTATAAGTATGAAATAAATCTAAGGTAAGAGGGTTCTAGCCTCTTGGCTATTTAACAAGAAAATAAAATCTAACTATAAGCATAGAAATAAATCTAAACTAATAAGCAATAAAAGAGAAAAAGAAAAGAAATGCAAACCTTCAAATAATTCTCCATCTTCATCTTCATCTTCATCATCCATTAAAGAGAAGAAGAGAAAAATTTAAAGTGGTGAAAAAATTATTATTATTAATTACAACAAAAAGTTATAATTTTGAAAGGCCTTCTCAATTAAGAGTAGCCATCCTCTCCAAAAAGGAGTTACAAAAATTTTCACACCTCTAACCCCTCACTCTCTACCCCTATTTATAGTAAACATCAGTGAATGAGAGCCATTGGATTGAAATCTTATCCAAAAACATCAATTTTTAGCCATAGATTCGTAACAAACTGCCCAGGGTATCGATGCCTGCATCGATACAGGCATCGATGTAGGCATCGATGCGGGCATCGATACCCCCATCAATGCAGGCATCGATGCCCAGTGCGCTGTAATTGCTGTCCGAAGCTTCTTCTTGTGGGCTTTGGGCTTTGGCTTTTTTTGGCAATTCCTTGGCATTTTTGGCTTCATTGCTTCATAGGCTTTACTTCTTCTTTTGGGCTTTTGGATAAACTGGAAATTTAATTTTCCAATGGGCTTCTTGATGCATTTCTTCATTTAATCAATGGGTTTTTGTTGAGAGATTGGAGTTTGAGATTTATTCTTCATTAACCTGCAATTAAAGATAAAAACAATTAGTAGTGGTATATTTATTCATATAAAATAGATAATGAGGGTATAAAATTGTAATAAAATGTGATTATCAAGATCAAAAATGCCAAGATCTCAAGGTTCGGTCTTCTTCTCCTGAGAAGTCGAACGAGACCACCGATGAGCTTCGTTACGTGGTAGAAGCTTGATCAGAGTTGAGTACTTGAGCCAAAAATCAATAACCGACTGCCCAAAAAGTGCTTGGGTTCAATTCTCTTGAATCTCCCTCATGAATTCCAAGAATGCCAAGATGGAGAGGCGGAAAATGTCCAGCCTTTTCCTGTCGGCCAGCAAGCCCCCGAGGTGGAAGATGCCAAGAGCAAGAGAAGATCAAAGACCGACTGCCAAGCAATGCTTGGACTCGATTCTCTTGAAAGCCAAAAGGCAGGCCGCCCCTGGTGTTGTCTCTTCTTTGTGCAAGACCAAAGAAGAGCCTCTAGTAGCCAGGCCAAGAGAGAGCCAACCACAAGAGATTGAAGATGCCAAGTTCTTCTCAAAAGAAGAAGGCGCCTTCTTGTCCAAGGACATCTCTCATATAGCCCAAAGTGGCTTATAAATAGCCCAGGAGAGTTATGGCCACTCCATTCAAATAAGGGGGAGTGGGTGTACCCACTCCCTTAAATTGTGGGAAGTGACTATTCTCATGCTTGGTATGGTCATGAGGATAACCGATCTCTTAAATCAAGAGAAGTGACTATTCCCATACTGGGTATAGCTATGAGAAGAATTATAGTCATTCCCTTAAATCATGGGAAGTGACCTCTCCCATGCCTCAAGTGGGTGGGCTTGGTAAGCTTGCGGGCGAGCTTGCCTTATGTAGGCGAGCTTCAAGCATGCAGGCGAGCTTGGGCCATGCAGGCGGGCTTCCAGCTATCAGGCGAGCTTGGCTTTAGGTGAGCCTAGATCATGTAGGCAAGCTTCAAGTTGTCAGGTGAGCTTGGCTCATGCAGGCGAACTTTAAGCTGTCAGGCAAGCTTGACTAGGCGAGCTTGACTTATGCAGGCTAGCTTCAAGTTGTTAGGTGAGCTTGGCCTTCAGACGAGCTTGGTAGGCGAGGCTATGCAGGCGAGCTAGTCTTATTCAGGCGAGCTTAAAGCTTCAAGCCTTCAGGTGAGCTTGCACTTCAGGCGAGCTAAACTCCTTTGCAGGTGAGCTTGCTCTTCAGGCGAGCTCCAGAACATGCTACGAAGGTCATAACTTTCAAACCGTAAGTCAAAATTAGATGAATTATATATGAAAATCGACTATCTTAACGAGATGAGGCTGACCAAACCCATCAAAGTTTGTTTTGCACTGTCTGTTTTGCCAAATTCCCTTCAGTTTGAAAGATATCACTGTTTTTGTCTGTTTTGTGAAGTCCAACATTCAGGCGAACTTGAATTTCAAGTGGGTCTAACTTCGCTCAGGTGGGCTTGACTTCACTCAGGTGGGCCTGACTTCACTCAGATGGCCCGTTGAGCTCTTTTGCTTGTTCCAAATTACTGTGCAGGGATAAAAGTAATTTTTTTTGCCTACAAAACCCCCTCCAAAGTTTTCAGACCTGAATCAGGTTGCATAGGGTTTGGAATACTTTGGATCTTAAGACCTACAACATGTCCGCCATTTAGATCAAATGAGGGGCCTTCAAACGAGCTCGGAGAAATTGAACTCTTCACTCGCAACTAATAATCGCCACCTAGGATTTTTAGCAAACCCTCAGCTATCAACGGGTTTGATTTTCCTTTACCGATTACCATTTGAATCGAGCTAGCCATACTATTCCCCTCAGTATGATGAGTTATCAAGAAGTTTCTTTTAGACTAAACGCTAAAATTTCTTCTCTACCCTTAGCCGTTTGAGTTGTAGGGTTTGGTTAATTACGACCGTTAAGTCGTAACTAGGTTAAGTTATCCAAGAACCCGAAAATTAAAAGGGAGATTAGGAACTTTGACTAAAATCTTATAAACAAAATAGGATTTTACAGTTGAAGTCTAATTAAACCTATGGGTTTTATGCATGCAAACAATGGGTTCAAATTGCATTTAAAACCTTCATAGTCAACTTTTGGGTGAAATACCCAAAATACCCCTCATGCTCAAGGTTAAATTTTAGCCACGAACACATTCGAATTTGGCAATGATCAAGAAAAGAAAACCATTGTCCTCAATATCTAACAATTTTAGCTAATTTTGCAAATAAACCTCTCTACAAGTTTCGGCCAATTTTGCAAATAAACCCTTCTACAAATTTCGGCCTAATTTGCACATACATCTCTCAAATTTTTGGCCATGGGCATGTAGTCCAAATTCTACAAATCTCAGCCCTAAAATTTTCACCCCTTTTACAAATAAGCCCCTCTACAATGTTCGGTTGCCTTTTTGCAAATAAACCCCTCAATAATGTTAGTCTTTTTTGCATAAAGCACTCATCAAAATTTCGGCCAAATGGGCATGAAATTTCAGTCCACTTTTGAACAAAAAACCCCTCAAAATTTCAGTCCACTTTTGCACAAAAGCCCCTCAAAATTTTAGCCCTAGTTTTGCGCAAAAACACCCGAAATTTTGGTTATCTTCAAAACCCACATTCAAGACTCAATCTTTTTCACAAAACCCACCTCATGAGGGCAAAAATCTATGACCTTTGCATACAAATTCGTGGAATATCATCATTATAAGAATAAAGTCTCAATATTTCTTGTAAAACCTATGGATTCTTAACTAAGAATGCAAGAAAAGAAAGAGTTCTTGAGGGGAAGCTTACCCAAATCAACTCTTGAGCTTGAAGATGGATGAACCCTAGCCTTAAGAGGAGAAGAACTTTGACCAAGAAGGAGAGGAAATCCGAAATTTCTTTGAGAAGTTGAGTTTTAAAGGTAAGAATTTTGGTAGGTTAGGAGTTCTAGAAGAGAAGAAACAACGGAGTTTGAATAGGAGGAAGAAGAAGTTGAGGGGGAAAAGGACTCTTTTTGAAATGTGGGAGTTTAAGAGGGAAATGAAAGGAAAAAGCAAAAAAAGGGGGGAGGGGGGAATGTCTCGGTCAATGGGCCGAAACACCCAAGGGTGTCTCGGCCTTGGCCGAGACACCTAGGGGTGTCTCGGCTTGGTGTCTCGGCCTTGGCCGAGACACATAGAGGTGTCTCGGCCAAGGCCAAGACACCCACGGGTGTCTTGGCCCAGGTCGAGCCCCCTAGGTATTTTTCGTGATGCTATTTCGCCTAATTTCATTGGTAATTGGTTATTATGATGAAAATAAACACAAAACAACATCGGGCGATCCGAAACCCTAGGTTAACACCGGTCAACGCGTAACCCTAGGTAAACGCCAATCAACACGTTACAATGAAAAGTCAACGTCGGGCGATCCGAAACCCTAGGTTAACGCCGGTCAACGCGTAACCCTAGG
>BQKN01059761.1:69054-80946 GCA_022839385.1 Asparagus kiusianus
GGCGATCCGAAACCCTAGGTTAACGCCGGTCAACGCGTAACCCTAGGTCAACGCCAGTCAGCGCGTTGCATTGAAAAGCTATCGACGGGTGATCCGAAACCCTAGGTTAACGCCAGTCAACACGTAACCCTAGGTTAACGCCAGTCAGCGCGTTATAATGAAAAGTCAATGCCAGGTGATCCGAAACCCTAGGTTAACACCGGTCAACACGTTATAATAAAAAGTCAACGTCGGGCGATTTGAAACCCTACGTTAACGCTGGTCAATACGTAACCCTAGGTCAATGCCAGTCAACACGTTGTAATAAAAAGTCAACGTCGGGCGATCCGAAACCCTAGGTTAACACCGGTCAACATGTAATCCTAGGTTAACGCTAGTCAAAAAATTATAATGAAAAGTCAATACCGGGCGATTCGAAATCCTAGGTTAACACCTGTCAACGCGTAACCCTAGGTAAACACCAGTCAACGCGTTGTGATGAAAGTCAACGTAAGTCAATATGTATTGTGACAGAGATAGTTAGTTCTAAGTCAACTCGATGACACGAGCCAAAATCAACTCACCAATTTTGATTCAAGACTTCGACGATGGCCAGACGATAAACGCAACGCTGGGAGAACTTCAGCTATTCGTCAAAATATCGAATAGACTGAAAATTGAAGGAGTCAAGAATCAAAGATAACTACAGGTCCTTTTACACCGACTGAAGGTTGGACTGATCATATCCAAAGTATTTCAGGCTCATCTATAAAAGAAACGAGACTGAAACACTTTGGAGGGGGTATCTGGAGGTGTCAAAAATTGCCTATAGGTCCCCGTACGCGGCTCGAGATAGAGAGAAGACAATGAACGTCTCTATTCGAGTCACAGAAGCTTATTTGACGATGACAAATGCATAAAGTGAGTCGACGAACCGTGTGAAGCAACAGAACTTCACAATAACCAAACACGAACTGATCGGGAGCTGCGCGTCGCTTACAAAAGACGAAATGCCCCTCAGGTCCCATTTACTTCACATGTGATTCAATCTTGGAAGGTCGTAGATCTCATCGTCGGCTTTCCAACACACTTTGAATCACGCAATTCCAAGTTCGGACAACGAAAATACGGCGGAAACGGACAGAGCACGTGAAACTACATTACGGGCCTCGCCGAGACACCCCTTGGTGTCTCGGCCAGATCGAGACACCCACAAGTGTCTCGGCCACGTTGAGACACCCACGGCTATCCGCAGACCCGAAAAACTGAATTTTGGCTGTTTTAATTTGTTTCTCGATCGTTAACCACCTGGATTTGTTTCATTGATCTGATATCATCCAAGAACATGGTTAAATGGTTACAACTCAAGATAAGATCGAATTGATCATTCTTATCCGAAAACAGGGGTCCCTAAGCCTATAAATACAGCCCCAGGGCCTTCATTTTACTAGATCTAGAATTCTCGAGCATTGGCGAAGCCCTGCAGAACTGAAGACTGAAGGAGCATGAATTTTAGAAGCGAGGAGGAGATCGGAGCGAGTTCTTTAACACAAAGAAGAAGACTTCTTTAGATCTACAGTTCTCGTTCCCTATCCTTGAGATTGCCCCGTTGCGGTGATCTCGAGAAGAGTAATTATCTCGCTATTGCCGAGATAATTGCTTCGGTTTCTTGATTCCTTCGCGAATCAATGAAGCTCCGGATCTGATCTGATCGCTTGGTAGTCCACGGATATCAACGTCCCCGTCATCGGCCAAGAACCCATGCAAGCAAGAGCCGATAAACAATTCTTGTGTTTATTTTCAAGTGAGTTGTAATTTTTATTTTTGTTATTTGAATTCATTGTAAATGATTAAAGTTGTAATGAAATCGATAATGAAGGCGACTTTCGATGAAAACAACATGAGTCGCTCTACTTCTCAGCACAGCGAGAGGGAGACTCCTGTAGCCCCTTCATACGGGGATGAGCTTTTGTAGCTTTTGTAAATTTGATATCCACGTGTATTGCACCCTCGTTTGTATCCTTGGTGAGTCACTCGGGAAGAGCCGATGTCCTCCTTCGTGGGGATTAAAGCTTTAAAGGACGTGTTTCGCTTGGCTAATACACGTCTTCAGGTTGATGGGGCGATTTCATGCTGTATTGCACCCTGTAGGGCGAGGTATATTGTCACATTATTTGCGTGATAATGTACATTGTCCCTCTCGTGTAGAACAGTTGAAATCGTCTCGCCAAAAGACCAAGTAGTGACTCTATCTCGCCGATTCGTGAGATGAGTTCAACTCCTTGTCTTGCTTTTAGAAATATCTTTCTAATTGTGCGCGCTATCTGTTTTAGTTGCATTTCCTGTGGATGGATTCCCCCCTTATGCCACGAGTGGCTATAGCAGAGAGACTTTCACCACTAGTGATGATAAGCTGCTTATTGGTTTGACTCCTCAGTTTGATCCGACTGGACCTAAGGAGGTTCCTCAGTTAGTACGAGATGGGGGTCAATGTATTTTACAATAGTTGATCACAGATGCTCTCCTTACTAAAAGACTTCAACTCTACTCAGGCTTTGAAGAACCTGGATTACTTGTTCAGTGATCATGTTGAGGACCCATGTGTGTTGACTCTTGATGATGAGCAATGGCTGAATGATGACGGCGGAAGTCCACTGTATATCCCTCTTATACCTCTCTAATATTCGTTTGCATATTTAGAGGCGCAAGCCGTGGGATTGGAGATGTCTTAGCATCTTACAGATGATCGCGAGCGAGTCTACTGTGGATTTATTACCCAGCATAAGACCCCCGGCTCGGATGGGTATAACTATATTTTTGGCCTTCAACCAGGGGTTCTGGGACTTGATACAGCACCGCCAGATGACGTGTTGATAGCCGCAAACACAGTAAGGAACCGTCTTTCTAGACTTAGGAGGAAACTCCCTATGAGAGAGTGCAGGTGCTATGGTTAGGTTCACTCACCGCCTAAGAGGTGGTGGACTCGTATGACGAGTTATGTTCTCGAACGTTGGGAGAATGAACTGAAGCACAACGAATTGTATGCATCAGTACGCACCATCATGTACGGATTAACCGATCAGCAGACACCATTTCCTAATGTTGTGGGAGCTTTACAACCCTGACACTAACATCTTCTTGACTTGTAATGGGGAGTTAGGGCTAGCTCTTCAAGATATGCAGAAGGTTTCCAAACTTCCGATGGGAGATTACCCATACCAGGAGTATTTTCCTACCAACCGGTAGCTGAGGCAGTTGAAGTAGGCTTCTTCCGACATGTATGATACGTTCTAGGATCTTACATGTCACTATCAGACTGCTCTACTCAGTATAGGCTCCCTGGCGAAGAAGAAGAAACAAATAAGATTGAAGCAATTTGCTGACTATTTGTTTCAGAACTTGGAGAGTAATTCTGGTGAAGCTATCTATGAGTTAGCCCCTCTGACTCCTTCTGCAGTTAATGACCTGATTGAGAAGATCGGTGCTCAATCCTTCAGTACTACTGCTATTGTAATGACCGTTAAATTTTGATACTAGTTAAAATAAAGTTTTGATATTTTAAAATATTTAATTATTTTTTTAAAAGAGTATTTGTATTTTTCTTGATTTTCTAGAATTTCTATGATTTAAAAATCTGATTATATAGTTATTTAAATGGTTTTAATATTTATAAATTAATTTAGTGCAATAAAAATTTCTGGGATTTATTCGTTGTGTTACTAATACTATTACGTATTATTTTAAATAATACGTCGTATTATTATTACTATTACGTATTAATTCTTATATTATATTGAATTATTAATTACGTATTATTTGTGTAAATTATTGTATTATTACGTATCAGTTGTCGTATTAGCATAACTGGTACGTTTTATCGTGTAGATAATTGTCACATAATTATTTGATTTTAAATGTAAGTAAATATATTTTTATTTTTAATTATTTCCGTTTAATTGTATAATACGGGTATATTTTCGACTATTTCGTATCAACTATTGTATTAGCTCAAAATGTACGTTTTTATTTATAGATAACTATTATATAATTAGTTTAATTTTTAAGTACTCGAAATTATTTATTTTTAATTATTTTCGCTTAAATACCTGAACCCATTTGAAAATAACCCCGGCTTTTTTCTTCCCACGTTAAACCCCAATCAGCTACCCCAACAACCCCGTTCTCTCCCTCCTCTTCTTTTCCAAAAAAAACGGCTACACGCGCACCGAATTCATTATTTTATTTTATTTTATTTTATTTTTTATTCATTTTTTATCTATTTAAACCCCCTCACCCAGCTCATCTCTCTCGTACACTCTCTCTCTCTCTCTCTCCTCCATTTCCCAAAACCTCACCTCAGCTCTCGCTCGCTCACTCTCGAGCTCGAACTCGAGCTCCGACCCCCGACCCCCTGTCCACGCCGCCTTCAACCTCCTGCAACGCCTCCCAGAGCTCCGACCACCACCGCCTGAGCCGCCATTGCCTGCACCACCGCCCCCATACCCTCTTCATCTCTCTCCTCTCCCTCTCTCTCCGTCCAGCTCACCGCCCTCACCACTGCGCTGCCACCCCTCTCGAGCCGCCGCCGCCCTGTTCGCCACCGCCGACCACCTTAAACACCACCTCCTCCTTCGCTGTCCAACCCCTCACCGTCGCTTCCCCGCTGCTCCGCTCGCTCACCCACGCCGCGAGCACCCCTGCCCTGTCCACCTCCGCCTCCACCTAACTCACAACCTCGCCAGCGTCGCCCCATCACCGCTCGAACCTCGTCAGCCGCCCACGCCTCCAGCTCAGCCTGAGCTCGTCCGCACTGTAGCCCCGCACCCTTGCAGCCACCGTCGACGAGTTCCTCCGACGAACTTCGCTGTCGACGCCGTCAACCTCGCCAACACCTCCATATCCCGCTCCGACGAACGCCGCTGCCCAAAATCGCGGATCCGTAGTCTTGCACGACGACGTTGATTCGTTCGACGAAAACCCCGAGGCAAGATCCCGATACTCTTTTGACTTATCATTCAATTCTTAGATTCGCTGTGAATTAATTAGTTACTTGCAAGATCCCTATTCTTGCTCAACACAATTTTAGATTGATCACAAATTTATTATGCATACGAACTCGTTACCCGAATAATTATTCGTTATAAATACGGAGCTGTCGTGAACATATTGGACTGAGAACTATAACATATAGAACTGTCATGGACGCAACGGACTGTGGACAATAACGTATGACCATTCATATTGTGACACATATATTGTGATGACATGTACGGATTTATTTGACGAATGATACTAAAAATAATATTTTGAATATAGATACTGTCAGATAAAATTATTTTAGATTAGTTTATGATTTTTAAGGATTTATTTGACAAAATAATCATTTTAAAATAATTATAATAAATTATTTTGGTGAAAAATCATTTTAGAGTAATTATAATAAAACAATAGAATTTGTTTAACAAAAGAATTATTTTAGAATAATTATAATTTAAAAGAATTTCTTTTAGAATAAGTATCAATTTAGAATAATTTCAGTAATTTAAGAAAGTTTTATAAAAGAAATTATTTAGAACATTTATAAATATTTTTTTAGGATTTATTTTATAAAAGGAATTATTTTAGAACATTTATAAATAATTTTAAAAGGATTTATTTTAGAAAAGGAATAATTATGATTTTTTTCATGATTTATGTTTCTTAATTTTAATTATGTGATATGTTATGATCTTGCTGTATATGATTAATTGTGTTTATTATTCTTTGTTATGCTTGAGAACTGTTAGAAATTCATGACTAGTATGGCCTGAGGTGTTCTGTTTAAAGACTTAGAAACCTGTGTATATGTTAGCTTAGAAAAACAAGAGAGTTGGGATGGGGAAGTTAATGTTCATGTGATCGGATAAGACTGTTAATGTATCTTCCAGACTAGAACCAGTGAACCGTTTCGCGCTGGGGTTAGTTTGTTGGGCCAAGTGAACCGTTTCGCACTTGGTCAGTGAAATCGTTTCGTCACCCGAGTTTTGCTTGAGTTCGAACCAGGCCGAAATCGGATTTCGTGTAGTCCTCTCACCGAACCGTTTCGCGGGTTTGGATGCACGTAGGGGATTTGTGAACAGTCAATTATCCGGTGATATGAGTGTTGGCTCTGTGTGAGATGTGAACAGTGACCTGTTATAGAATGGCTAGTTACATGACATCGTTTCTTGGCTAGGTATGATTTCTTGTGAGATGTAGGCCAGTTGTGTTTCTTTTCATACATAGATCGGGGTTAATATTTAATTATTTATAATTTGAGACATATGGTATATACATGAGGGTTTCCTTGTTTGGATTATTTCGCTCGACGTACTACGTCTCGAGTTGTAGATCTTTAAGTATTAATTCCAGCTAGTATATGACCCTGTACTTGGATGATTATTCTGATAGCTAGCTGCATGATTGACTTGTTACTTGGTTAATTTCTTGGATTTATTATGATTATTCTATTCTAGTAGTAAATTATATTTAGATTATTGGTATTTCAGTTGTATGTTTCCATTGTTATTACCATTATTACATTGGTCGCACGACCGCTCTATTCTTTCATTGTGGGATCTTGCCGTGTGCCATGCACCCTGACGTACACCTATTTTCTCTGGTGTACGTCAGATTTAGAGGATGGACAGGTCCAGTATGATGATGCATTAGAGCAGGAGTATACCCAGCCGGAGTGTCTTCCAGGTGGAACAGAAGAACAGACGGAAGCTTAGCTTTTTCTTTTACGTAATCACTGATGGACACTAGATTACTTATGTAGTACCTTATCCTTTAAGTCTTTCGAGGGACTTAGTTATTTTGTAGTACTTCCTTCTTATTATGTCAGACTATGTATTTTCCTATCTTAGTTGAACTGTTTGTAATAAGGGCATGATAGACCCAAACCTTGTGTCTCGGATGATATTTTAGTTGTGATATGTATATTTTCTGTCTGTGTTGTTTATTATATTCTCGCTACTGTGATCGGGGACCTGTGCCTTTGCATTGTATTGTTTCCAGACGCTTAGCGTATTAGGTTGAGAAGAAAAGAAAAGAGTGGAAAAAAATAACAGTGTATATTTCTTCTCAATCTAATACGTCGCGGGCTTGTTCACGTTCCGATTCCCGGTATTTGGGGAAGCGGGGCGTGACAGGTTTTAGTGGTGGCCCATGCAGGTCGAGGTCCCGGTCACGATCCCGATTTCCTACCAGTGAGAATATAATGAATAATTTAGACGCATATCATATTTCATCCGTAAGACTATACTTAGCCCTTATCCTAGTATCTTGACCAATCTTGTTTCCATCCCTACCTTACCCAATTTCGATTTTGATCTTGACTTGATTTTTCCTGCAATAATTTTGATCCTCGTTGCCTTCCCTTCAGAACCATGGTGGGTACACGTAGCAACGGTAACCCGTCCAGTAGTGATGTCCCTCCTCCCGAAGTGGACCCGCGCTAACTTTTGGCAATGATTCAGGGACTGGCAACGAATCAGCAGCATTTGGCTGGGCACTTGCAGCGGGAGCCTCACCAGCCTCCCCCTCGTACAAAACCTGGTGTTAGGGAGTTTCGGTATATGCGACCTCCTTCTTTCTCCGGTGCCGAAGGACCTCTAGCAGCAGAAGAGTTCCTGAAAGTTACGGAGACTATCCTTACAGTGACTCATATTCCCCCTGCAGAATGGGTGGACCTTATGGATGTCCAGCTCACAGATACAGCTCGAATCTGGTGGGCTGCTGAGAAGACACACCTGGAGAGGCCGATTCTGTGGGAAACATTCACGGATCACTTCAATAGGAAGTATTTTCCTCAGTCGGCCCGAGATGAGCTCCTTCGTAGATTTGTCGAGCTCAAGCAAGGGGGTCGATCAGTCGACGAGTACGAGGCCGAGTTTTCTTCTTTGAGCCGATATGCTCCCCACTTGGTTACAGACCCCACTATCAGGAAGCATCAGTTCCAGAAAGGTCTGGACAAGTATATCAGATTGGCTTTGGCTGGTAGGGCTCTCGCGACTCACGACGCCGTATTGGATGCAGCACGCGAGATTGAAAGCGTGCAGAAGGAACCAGAAGATTCACACTTGATTCAGAGTAAGACACCAGCAGCTCCGACCCGGAATGTCGAGCGTCCCCCTCTGAGGCAGCAGCAGCAGACTCCTCAGAGGCAGCAGCATTCTCAGCGTCAACCATTTCAGCAGGCTCACCCTTATCAGCGCCCTGGAGTGCAATCTCATGGTCAGTCTTCAGTGAGATGTGCTTATTGTGGCTATTCCGGGCATACTCAACAGGAATGCCGCAAACGCCTACGTTTGTGCTATACTTGTGGGTCCTCTGATCACATTAGTCCGAACTGTCCGCAACGGCAGCAGGCCCGCTTGCCCCCACCTCCAGTCCGGGCAGCTCTTCTAGCTCCACCTCGACCTGCACCAGCAGCACAGCCTCAGCACAGATCCTATCCTCGAACTGGACCTCTCCCTCCACAGCAGCAGCTTTATCAGCAGGCACAAGGGCAGCAACCTCCACGTCAAACATTCATGATGTCAGCTGTGGAAGCTGAGGCGAATGATCAAGTTATCACTGGTAAGAATCGTTCCTTCTTAGTTTTACTTGCATATGAATTTTTCCTTATCTAGCCTTACCTGATGAAAGCATGATAGGAATTGTTATGAGTACTAAGCTTAGTCGTAATTACCTTCTCCTGAAATAGGCAAGGTCCTTGTTTCCTCTGTTCCGGCTTTATCACTCTTTGATTCTGGGGCTTCCCATTGTTTCTTATCTCGTCGATTTGCGACCGCCCACTCTCTTCCTATAACTCCTCTGACCACAGGCTGGAATATCAATACTGGCAGTGGTGTCTTAGTAGCATCCAGTGGTTATGAATCATGCCCTGTAGTCATCTGCGGGAGAGAGCTCTTTGCAGATTTCCTGGTGATTGATCTGCCGAGTTTCGATGCAGTATTTGGAATGGATTGGTTGGGATCATTCTTTGCCACCATTGATTGTCGCCGTCGGAGTGTGGTATTTGAGATACCGGATCACCCAAGGTTTGAATTCCTCAATGGTAGCACATCGACCGGACCGGTAGAGTACAGATCTAGACCGAAGAAGGCGACGTTTGCTGCCATGCAGGTGGAATCCGAGAAGCCAATTGTAGTTCGGGAATTTGAAGATGTATTTCCCGATGACATTTACGGATTGCCACCGGATCGAGCAATTGAGTTTTCCATAGAATTGAAGCCTGGAACTGCTCCGATCTCCAAGACCCCTTATCGTATGCCTCCGGCTGAGCTGACCGAGCTTCGGACTCAGTTGGATGATCTTATGCAAAGAGGCTTGATACGACCCAGTGTATCGGCCTGGGGAGCACCTGTTTTGCTTGTGGGAAAGAAGGATGGATCCAAGCGAATGTGCATCGACTACCGGGAGTTGAATGCTGTGACAGTGAAGAATAAATATCCTCTTCCCCGTATCGATGATATCTTTGACCAATTGGGAGGATCGAGAGTATTTTCTAAGCTAGATCTGCGGAGTGGATATCACCAAGTGAAGGTCAAGGACTCTGATGTTCCCAAGACTACGTTCCGGACGAGATATGGACATTACGAGTTCTTAGTGATGCCGTTTGGTGTGACTAATGCGCCAGCGACATTTATGAACCTAATGAACCTGGTATTCTATGATGTGCTGGACAAGTTTGTAGAGGTCTTTATTGATGATATCTTGGTGTACTCTAAGAGTGAAGCAGAACATGCGGAGCACTTACGGTACGTGTTAAAGACCTTGAGAGAGCATCGACTATTCGCCAAGTATAGTAAGTGTCAGTTCTGGCTAGACCGCATTGCATTTCTAGGACACGTGGTGTCAGGAGATGGCATATCTGTGGACCCAGATAAAGTAGCTGCTGTTAAGGATTGGCCTACCCCTAAGTCGGTGTCAGATATTAAGAGCTTCCTGGGATTAGCTGGTTACTACCGTCGCTTCATCAGAGATTTTTCGAAGATTGCGGAGCCGATGACATGACTTACAAGGAAGGATATTAAGTTTGTCTGGTCCGACGCTTGTGAGCAGGCGTTTGAGGAGTTAAAGTCTCGACTAATTTCAGCCCCGGTCTTGACGATACCAGATAAGAGTGGGAACTTTGAGGTGTTTTGCGACGCATCAGGTAGAGGATTGGGATGTGTTCTTCAGCAAGATGGTCATGTGGTGGCATATGCTTCTCGTCAGTTGAAGAAGCACGAGCAGAATTATCCTACCCACGACTTGGAGTTGGCAGCTGTGATTTTTGCCCTTAAGCTTTGGAGGCATTATCTGTTGGGAGAGCAAGTGAAGGTGTTCACTGACCACAAGAGTTTGAAGTACATTTTTACTCGGAAGGAGCTCAACATGAGGCAACGCCGATGGTTAGAGTTGATGGCGGATTACGACATTGATCTTCAGTATCACCCTGGTAAGGTCAATGTGGTACCAGATGCTTTGAGCCGTTTGCCAGCAATCATGACCCTCACAGCTCAGTGGAGACTTCAGCAGGAAGTGAGAGATATGAGTATAGAAGTTATACTTCCAGGAGCCACCGCTTCCTTGATGAATCTTCAAATTCAATCGACATTAGTCGAGCGAATCAAGGCTGCACAATCAGGTGACTCATTTCTTCAGAAGTGCAAAGAGTTAGCATCGACTGGTCTTCGGCCAGAATTTATTGTTCATAAGGACGGGTCTTTACGATTTGGGAGTCGTATCTGCGTACCAGAAGGAGATATTCGAGAAGAATTATTACAGGAGGCTCACAGCTCACCGTACTCTATTCACCCTGGAGGTACGAAGATGTACAAGGATCTGAAACTAAACTTTTGGTGGCGTGGTATGAAGAGAGATGTGGCTCGTAGTGTGGCAAAGTGCCTTGTATGTCAGCAGGTGAAGGCAGAGCATCAGCGCATCGCAGGTCTTTTGCAGCCATTGCCTATTCCGGAATGGAAGTGGCAACATGTTACCATGGACTTCGTTACTGGCTTACCTCGGAGCACTAGACAGAATGATGCTATTTGGGTGATCGTAGATCGATTAACCAAATCGGCTCACTTCATTCCTTTCCGAGTGGGACAATCAACGGAACATCTTGCTCAGAGATACATGGAGGAGATCGTACGATTGCACGGAGTTCCAGTATGCATCGTTTCAGATCGTGATACCCGATTTACTTCAGAATTCTGGAAATGTTTGCAGGCGAGCCTTGGGACCAATCTCAGTTTCAGCACAGCTTATCATCCTCAGACCGATGGGCAATCGGAAAGGACCATTCAGATTTTAGAGGATATGCTTAGAGCATGTATGCTTGACTTTCACGGGTCGTGGGAAGATCACTTGCATTTGGTAGAGTTTTCATACAACAATAGCTTCCAGGCTAGCATTGGAATGGCTCCTTTCGCGGCATTATATGGGAGGAAGTGTCGCTCTCCTTTGAGTTGGGACGATATTGGTGAATGAGAGATTTTTAGACCGGAGTTGATTGACAAGTCAGTTGATGCAGTCAGAATCATTCGGGAACGACTTCGCATAGCGCAGGACCGATTCAAGCATTGGGCGGATGCGAAGCGTCGACACTTAGAGTTTCAGCCATCTGTACGTGTAAATTTCTAATTTTCCCGGGAAAGGGGAGGGATTTCGTTTGTATTTATAAGAAAGCTTATTACAAACTAAATCAATCTGAATTACAACAGAAGCAGAGGGAATGCCCTCTTTGTTTATATTTGTGGGGACTTTACGGTAGCTACAGGATGCTTCGCCCGGTGCTCGCGCCGGGTCTGCTTCCCTTGGACGGTTCGACCGAGGTTGTGGGAGAGCTTCAGTACTCAGTAGAAGCTCTGGGTGAAAGAGTTCGAATCCTCTAGTTCGCCG